>JAGGAQ010000063.1:0-62409 GCA_017657225.1 Termitomyces sp. T69sscA
TCCTAATCTATTCTTGTTGTTCTCTTCTCTCTTCTCTGCTCTAAGTTCTCTTGACTCTCCGTTCCCGACTCCTCTCTTCGACTTAATCGTTTCCATCTCCCGCTATCTTATCTCGACTCTTTCCCCTTTTGGCTATCCAACTTCCCCGGCTTTGCTTCTATCCCCGGGACTCGCTAAGTCCCCACGTCTGATTTTCTCTTGATCCCCAGGACTCGCTCGCGCACCAGCGCTCGCTCATCTCACTCTCTTGCACCCCCGGGACTCGCGCCAACCCCCGGCACTTGTCCTTCCCCCTCCCCGGCACTCGTCTTGCCCACCAGCGCTACCGGCACTCTTCCACACACCACCCCCCACCCTGCTTCGGTCTCCTACGCCTCGCACTCCTCCCGGTGCTCTGTGTTTGTGTACACGGTGTTTAACTGTAAGGTGGTTCGCCCAGTAGACTGAGCCCCCGTGGTTAGCAGAACCTGACAGTCATACCTTGGACCATTCTTGCCTTGCCAGTCATTTCTTTCTGTTGGTAAGCAGGAACATTATCCTCAGAAGCTTTGTAAAATAACTTACAGACACTATCAGCAGGGGATTTTTTTTTCTTGCTCTTGCTCTCTTCTCCGCTATTTGGCAAACAGGACTTTCTACCACTCCTTCGCCAATGGAAGATGTTGATCCACTCATAATGTGCCTCATAATCACTTCAATATCAGATGTAGACCTTGCGTGGATCCTGTGGCTGGTCTACACAATGAAAAATTTGAACCAAGCTGTCAGGTTCCACTGACCACGGGGGCTCAGTCTACTGGGCGAACACCTTATGGCTAAGCACCATGTACACAAACACAGAGCACCGGGAGGAGCACGAGGGGTAGGAGACCGAAGCGGGGCGGGGGGTGGTGTGTGGAGGAGTGCCGGTAGTGCCGGTGGGTGAGACGAGTGCCAGGGAGGGTGAAGGACGAGTGCCGGGAGTTGGCACGAGTCCTGGGGTGCAAGAGAATGAGACGAGCAAGCGCCGGTGAGCAAGTGAGTCCCAGGGATCAAGAGATAATCAGACGCGGGGACTTAGCGAGTCCCGGGGATGGGAACAGAACCGGGGAAGTTGGATGACCAAAAGGGGAAAGAGTCGAGATAAGATAATGGGAGATGGAAATGATTAAGTCAAAGAGAGGAGCCGGGAATGGGGAGTCAAGAGAACTTAGAGTAGAAAAGAGAAAGGGGAACAACAAGAATAGATTGGAAGTACGAGACGAGAGGAGATGAGACAGATAGACGAAACGAGACGAGTATGATGGGAAAAGAAGCAAGTAAAAGTAATGAGACCAGGGCACGCGAGAGATGAAACAGAGACAAAAACACAACAAACGAGACGGTTACGGCAATATCAAGACTAGAGTACCTACTTACTACTCTGCGCCTTATATACTACGTAGTACGTATGGCCCAGGGATCAGGCCTGGGTTCCAGCAGTGGGTCACGGCACCAGGGCTTGGGATGAGACCCGGGGGCCGCGTGGGACGGGGCGAGATTAAGACATGTCACGCAGCGTGGAGGTCTCGTACTGGAAGCGCAGAGACATGCGGTGGTGGTGCGGTGAGGAGGGAGCGGGAGCGGGGCGTGGTGTGCAGAGGTCAGCGGCAGTGATGCGTGATCATGATGCATGATGGGGGTCTCAGCATGGGCTGGGGGTGACGGGTGGTGCTGGCGCTGATGTGGTGTGATAGCCAAGACCTGGCGCTGATGTGGCAGTCACGGCGGTGATGGCCGGGAGATGCCATGAGTGGCGGTGGCTGTGGTGGCAATGGGCGGTGATGGGCAGTGATGGCCGGAGATGCCGCAGGTGGTGGTGGCTGGTGGCGTCGACGGGCGGTGATGGCCGGTGATGGCCGTGGGAGTTGGCCAGGTAGCGGTCCGGGCCCGGGGCGGTCATGGGGGTGGTTTTGGGAGGGTTGGAGTTCCGGGGCCGGGGCTGAGTCCTGGGGCCGGGGCTGAGTCCTGGGGCCGGGGCTGAGTCCTGGGGCTGGGGCTGAGTCCCGGAGGTCGGTAGCGGGTTGTGACACAAGCCAGTCAGGCAGAAGTCTTACCTTAACATCTTTGATCCTGTTCCTGCTATGTGCTATACTTTTCCGCACGTTATTGCATTCTCGGCCCATACAGCCGAAGATACCTATCAGTCTATACCTGTGAATCGGATGATCCTTCCATGTCAAATGATGTTACCCAAACAACATTTGTCAGTCCTTTTGTATTGCTGATTATGTACTACCAGTGTCATCTTGAATTCAAATGTACTTAATTTTGAGGTGAATCTTAAATCTCAACAGAACATACAAGCTGCTTGATTACCGATGTTCCAACTAGAGTCTGGCATCACTTTTGATAGATTAAATAAATAATTGAACTGATTCAGTGCTGCAAGCACCTCACTGATGTCAGTCGTTGAGCACCTCATATGTGGTGTGTAGCAGAATGTGCTGCTGTGGATCCATTTTTTGCTTTGTGAGGGCTAATCTTGAAGAAACTTGAAGAAATCCACAAAAATCAGTATTTCTTGCAACTGGCCTACTATCAGATTCCTCGTCACCATCAATAAAATTATTGGTGTATGCTTTTAAAGGATGTCAGAAACTGTATTCAAACAAGAATCAATGCTTTAACATATTGGTAGCTTGGATGTGTAAGTTTTGTTCTCTTTTGGCTGATACCGTGTTCAAGATAAGACATCTTGTACAGCCAATGACAGAGTCTACAGGCCCCGGGAAGCTCCCGAGAGACCTTGTGAGGAAATCCTTATATCTTGGCCCAAATCTGCAATAACAGACAAGATATACAAAACATATGTCTTACAAAGGGAATTCTCATTTTGTTTTTATTCATTTCAAATCCGCAATACTTTGCCTCTTTCACTGCAAGACTTTTTCTATCGGAAATTTGCACCTCAGAAATGGTATAACATGTTTCTTTCACACTTTTTCCAAAGGAAATATCTTCCAGTGCCAGCAGTGTTTGTTGTACCATTCTCACCTCACACACAATATAATCACATGGCCTCCAGGCCACATTGTGCTATCACCAACGCAAAGGCATTCTGGAGGTAAGGATCCTTTTTGGAGGCCTTGGTGCATTAACAGTCTCACGCCACTCAGCAACACACTGCATGCTGAGTCCTTGGCACCACTGAAAGCCGTTTTTAACATGGTGCCACAGTTGTGGCAGAGGCCATGTAGGAGACAGTAGGGCTGACAATGTTTCACTCAATTCCATGCTGCTCTCCCTCTTCCTTCACTCTGCAGCACTGGTGAGCATTGCCACTCTCTCACCTTTTCAGCAGTTTACTGAGAAAGCCCATTTTTTTGCAGAGCTTCACCCATTAATTTATATTCTTGTTAATTCTACTCTGCTCTGCCTGAAACAAGGTCAGACCTGCAGCCAGTCAATGAGATCTTTATCTCACCTTTCACCTCTCACCCAGCTTTCTGAGCTCTCACTGTCAAGTTCCACTGACTACGGGGGCTCAGTCTACTGGGCAAACCACCTTACGGTTAAGCACCGTGTACACAAACACAGAGCACCAAGAGGAGCGCGAGGCATAGGAGACCGAAGCGGGGTGGGGGGTGGTGTGTGGAGGAGTGCCGGTAGCGCCGGTGGGTGAGACGAGTGCCGGGGAGGGTGAAGGACGAGTGCTGGGGGTTGGCGCGAGTCCCGGGGGTGCGAGAGAATGAGACGAGCGAGCGCCGGTGAGCGAGCGAGTCCCGGGGCTCAAGAGATAGTCAAATGCGGGGGCTTAGCGAGTCCCGGGGATGGAAGCAGAGCCGGGGAAGTTGGATGACCAAAAGGGGAAAGAGTCGAGATAAAATAATGGAAGATGGAAACGATTTAGTCAAGAGAGGAGCCGGGGACGGAGAGTCGAGAGAACTTAGAGTAGAGAAGAGAAAAGAGAACAACAAGGATAGATTAGAAGTACGAGACGAGTGGAGACGAGACAGGGAGACAAAACGAGATGAGTACGACAAGAAAAAGAAGCAAGTAAAAGTATCAAGACTGGGACGCGTGAGAGATGAAACAGAGACAAAAACACAACAGACAAGACGGGTTACGGTAATATCAAGACTAGAGTACCTACTTACTACTCTGCGCCTTATATACTACGTAGTACGTATGGCCCGGGGATCAGGCCCGGGTTCCAGCAGCGGGTCGCGGTGCTGGGGCTTGGGATGAGACCCGGGGGCCATGCGGGATGGGGCAAAGCTAAGACATGTCGCGCGGTGCAGAGGTCTCGTACTGGAAGCACAGAGACACGCGGGGGTGGTGCGGTGAGGAGGGAGCGGGAGCGGGGCATGGCATGCGGAGGTTGGCGGCAGTGATGCACGATCATGATGCGTGATGGGGGTCTCGGCATGGGCCAGGGGTGACAGGTGGTGCTGGCACTGATGGAGTGTGATAGCCGAGACCTGGCGCTGATGTGGCGGTCACGGCGGTGATGGCTGGAGGATGCCGTGAGTGGCAGTGGCTGGTGGCGTCGATGGCCGGTGATGGCCGGTGATGGCCAGGGGAGTTGGCTGGGTAGCGGTCCGGGCCCGGGGCGGTCATGGGGGTGGTTTTGGGGGGTTGGAGTCCCGGGGCTGGGGCTGAGTCCCGGAGGTCGGTAGTGGGTTGTGACACTCACTGTACATTGTCTGAGTCAACCAAACTGTAAGGCTTCAACTAGTGGCTTGAACGTGGTGCGTCAATAGCACTAAGAATGAAATATATTATGATAGTCCATAGATATAACTAGTGTGACATACCTAAGAACAAATGGACTAAGATAAGGAATACAAATACTAACTACAAGAAGATGAAGGCTAGGTCACATACATATCATGACACACAAACCTTGCTTGAAGGCAATCAGTGAGCCTGCAGCCCAGGCATGCTGAGACTTATCTCACCCCCTTTCTCACCAGATTTATTGATTCTCATATCATACTTTCATCAAACCCACCCTCTGCTCCTTGATACTTGTGTTACAACTTTCATCTATTTGTGTACACATTTTTCATCTGTTTATGTACATATGGCAGCCGTGTCCACTTTGCTGCTTTGTTGTACCATTTCCACCTCACATGCAATATAATCACATGACCTCCAGGCCAGATTGTGCTATCACCTCTTTCTCCTTCACCCAATTCTTCAGACCATGTGATTATATTGCGTGTGAGGTGGGAACAGTACAACAAAGAGGTGAAGTGGATGCGGCTGCTGTATGTATATAAACAGATGAAAAATGTGTACACAAATAGATGAAAGTTGTAACACAAGCATCAGGGAGCGGAGGGCAGGTCTGATGAAAGTACGATATGAGAATCAATAAATCCAGTGAGAAAGGGTGTGAGATAGCCAATCTGAGCATGCCTGGGCTGCAGGCTCACTGATCGTCTTTGAGTGAGGTTTGGTCAACTCTAATAATGTACAGTGAGAGCTCGGAAGGCTGGGTGAGAGGTGAGAGGTGAGATAAAGATCTCATTGACTGGCTGCAGGTCTGGCCTTGTTTCAAGCAGAGCAGAGTAGAATTAACAAGAATATAAAGTAATGAGTGATGCTCTGCAAAAAAAAAAAAACAGGCTTTCTCAGCAAGCTGCTGAAAAGGTGAGAGAGCAGCAATGCTCACCAGTGCTGTGGAGTGAAGGAAGAGGGAGAGCAGCACAGAATTGAGTGAGACACTGTCAGCCCTACTGTCTCTGACATGGCCTCTGCCACAACTGTGGCACCATGCTGAGAAGAGCTTTCAGTGGTGCCAAGGGCTCAGCATGCAATGGGCTGCCAAGTGGTGTGAGACTGTTAATGCACTAAGGCCTCTGAAAAGGCTCCTTACCTCTGGAACCTGCCTTTGCATCAAACAACATATACAAAATATGTGTCTTACAAAGGAAATTCTCATTTGTTTTTAATTTTTTTTTTCTGTTTATCAAACATTGATGGTAATATCACTTTGTTGTGCTATCATGCATGTAACAAGTCAATACATGAATCTACATTGAAAACCTGTCATGCTCCTCAATTCAAGGACTCAAATTGCTTCAAATGCTCAAAATTCTGCTATCAAACTCTCAAAAATGTTGTCTGACTGAGCTGGGATACATGTGGCAGGAAGCAGCATAATGCAGCCTGTGTAGAAATGGTTTCAGAATTCTTTAGCAAGTGGTGGCAATTTGGCTGCCCAAGCTCACCCCCCCCAGACACATCACTTGGATCATGTGCAATGACCCATGATTATTGTTGATTAAGTTGTTTTGATTGTTGATTGTTGTGTTCTGACCTGGTACCACTACTTATGGCCTCTCATAGCTACTCCCCCCCCCAAGATTCTGGTCCACATGAGCAGATGTAAGTCTTATATTATGTTCTGCCAACTACTATGCTAACCTCCTCAGCACTCTATGCAGTATCTGGCCCTCTATCACTCTGCTCCCCCCACATGCATTACTCTGTCCCACCCACATGCATTACTAAGCCCCAAGCATGCACAAGACTTATCCTTGAGCTTAAGACACAGTTTCAAAAAAAAAAAAAAAAAAAAAAAAAAATGAGTTTTAAATAGAATTTGTACAGTTTACAATTCTCATGTAAGTACCCAAGTTGTTAACTTCAACTTTTTTAAGCACTTTAAGTTGTTGACAACACTCTCAAACATATGAGGTGTTTGGATGGGAACTTAATGTCAAAAAAGTTTGCACACATGCATGTGAGCAAGGGGACTTCAACAATCTCCATGTCTACAAAGGACTTTGACTTTTGGCAACCCCCTTATCTGAGTATGGCTGCAGTGTAATGCAGGTTCTCTGCTATCTCAAGCAGTGATGATTGATTTTAGTACTGAATAAAAGTGCCTGTACAACTTGCAAATCGTGCAACTGATACTACAGGTTACATTTGCTCTGTCTGGAAGATGGTTTCCACAAAAAGCTCATGCTATTTGTAAGGTGCAATTTTTGGTGCTCAAAGGTACCTAATTATTCATCTGCCTTGTCAGTGCAAAGCTCCAGCTTGCCTGTGACAATGACTTTGTCACCAAGTAAGTTGCATTTCGGCCATTGTTGTACTATACCCTAGTTTTATCAATTGCTTGAACTACACATGTGCCAAAACCCCATATGGAAGCTATACATGTCTCAAATTCTCTTATACAATATGTTCCCAGTTATAATGTCCTTTAAATCTTGAATTAAAGGCTCTGACAAGGCACTCCTTGCCTTTCTCCATGGCAACGTACACCATGCCCTTCTCTATGCATTTGCCCACTTCACAAGTCCTTTGCACCACAGTCTTCTGTGCCTTCCATACCTTGGCCACTAATGCAGTTGATCTCTCTCAGGGAAGCTTGAGCCTCACATTTAATAATGCTAAGTGTCAGGGGATCAGTTTCCAAACTATGTACAACTCTACTCAAAGCTGAGTACAAGGATGTGCCCACTCTTAGCACATCTGCATAACCTTTCATCTCCTAGTAGTCAGCCTTGATAGATTATATGCATGGACCTTACTCAGCATCAATTATTGTTAGTCATACTCCATTACATACCAAGGCCCAATTATTTAAACAATATTAGGTAGTATATAAAGGCAGCCCGTAGATAGAATATCCTCAAGCTGAACAATAGCAGTGTTCTTCTGGCCTACACACTGAATTGACTGTAAGCTCTCTAGTAAAGTCTGCCTGCTTAGTTAGCCTTGCTGGTCCCTTGTCTACTCTTGCTGTCAGGGGACCTTCCTTTTACATCCTTTTCCCCTCAGCCATGATTCACTTTCACTCACTTCCTTTGCCTTTCTTCTTAAATCATCAAGTTCCTCATTGGTCAGACTGTGGGAATCTACTTCCTTATTGGATATTTCTCTTGGGCTCGATGTAAACACAGGTTCCAGGGGTGAGGAGCATTTCTGGAGGCCTCTGAGTAGCAAGCTCCGACTCTTTCACCCACTACCACTGCCAGTCAGCCAAGCCACAAGCCGTTCTCAGTCCGGAGCCACTGTTTGGCAGCAGCCAGGCTGGAAACAGTATGGTTTGTTGAGTCTCACTCAGAACTGACTTTTCCATTCATGCAACAGTTTTTAGCATGTTCTGATTATGCAACCATTTTTCACCACCTCAGTCCATTCAGGTGAGAGCTCAGTTGCTCTACCACAGTGTTCAGCAGTTCTCTTCCTCACTGAGGCATCACAGAGTAGTGTTCATCTCACCGCAGTTTTTGTTTGCCGTCAGTAAACTACTTATAAAGTAGGGACTCTCCATCACAATATACAATAAGTCATTCTTATTGTTATTACACAGTCTACATACGAACTTATCACACTGGGACATTGTCCCAGCCAAGTTTGTCAGCACAGTAAGTTGAACACAGTTCGTTCAATCAAGTCAGTCAGCCTAACATGCAATTCATTATTTGTTTTCAAGATCTTGTTCTCTTAGTCATTTAGTTCTATTGATCACCCACCCATCCCATCCTTGGCATATTTTAATATTGGATTCTTCTTTCCATCTTCATAATAACTTCATTAGTGGTGTCACACTTTTTTCTTGCCACCTCATTCAATCCTAGTTTAATGTTTTATACACCGAGCATCAAACAGCAGAGGTGAATGGACTCACAGCCACTACCTGGCAAAATCGTTGGCATATGATTTGCAGTCATGTGGCATGTGCATGACCTCTGCATGTGCTCGGATCATGTGACCACTGCCATGATGTGACCATGACTTGTGACCAACCCATCAGAAATATCACACATTGTGACCATGTGATGTGACAATGTGACATGTGACCAGTTATGTGACCCACTGTCAACTATTTTCTGTTGTCTGGCGGAGTGACTCTTTAGACTTGTTCTCTCACTCCTGGAGCCAGAATATGTTTCTGATGGACAAAGGATCAAAGAAACCTGTCATCCAGCTTTTTACTACAGAAAAAGGCAAATCTTCTTTATTCAATTACTTTTTCCATCCATCAGAAATTGACACATTAGAAATGGCATAACAGGTTTCCTCTTCACCTTTTTCCAAGGAAATACAATTGGGTGCCAGGAGTGTCTTTGGATTTCCCTCTGCCAGGTTAGTACCTTACTAGCTATTTGTGACATACTTTTAATATACTTTGGATTTCCCTCTGCCAGCTGTGTGACTGAGCCACAGCCTCCAAAGGTCACCCTTACACTTGCCTTCCTCTATGCCTGCTTGACTCTCACTTGTCACCAGTGCTCACTAGCTCTGTGAAAGGAGTTCCACAGACATTAAGTGTTCTCCTTACACTAAGCACAATTCATGTGATGCTATTATTGAGGGTAAACTTTGAGATGAGAAGTGGACTGTTGAACTTCTGCAACCAACTGTATTATCTGGTGTTTCATTTTAATGACATACCTTATATGTATCCTTGGATACAAAAGAGTCAGACTTGAGCTGTGAGCTTCTAAAATGATTAATTGTGATTTCTTCTGCTTGGCTGACTTTCAAGCCTTCTGTAAGGGTGGCCTCCAGGAGTTGCGGCTCAATCACACCACTAGCAGAGGGGAATCCAAAGAGAACAAGTCTAAGAATCTCCGCTGCTTAGTGCAGCACATCAGCAGGTGGTGGAGGCATAAGAACAACTGTATAGATGACCAGAGCTAACCTTAACCTTGGATAATGCTAAGGGAAATGCAAGAAGTTTTGGAGGTGTTCTAAAAAGGAAATAACCTCTGAAGATCTTTGGAGGTCTAGAGTGAGCCTTGGGAGTCCCAAGGAAGTGGTGCAAGAGGTGGGCTGGGGCATAGGGAAGTGCCTCAGGGAGAAGTCAGTGTAGACCAAAAATGGAAGTCCCCTGACACTATGTTGTTGATCAGATAACTCAGTCAGTAGGTAAAATGACTATATTGTTGGTCTATGTACCTGTTGATTAGATAACTATAGTACATATTTGTCAGTTCCATTGTATTGTATTAGGGGTCGGCTCACATACCTCAGTTGGTAGGTAAAACAACTGAGGTTTGTGGCTACTCTGTTCTGATCTGTATCCTGTTGGTACTGTACAGTTTTCCCTCTCTTTTCCCTCCTTTTCCCTCCACCTACAATACATTGGTCTTGTGACCTCACTCACATGCACGCATACTGTGATCTCCTCCTCAACATATGTCTTCTCTCTTTCACTGCTGTGAGCTGTAGAGGTACTATTACAAGCTTTGTGTATCCACAAGGCCCATGTTTGCTATTTTTTGCTCAACTTCTCTTAGACATATAGAAGCCGACATATGTATACAAAAGCTACCCTTACTTGTTTGTGGAGCTACTGAGGGTGAGCACCATATAATGCACTTGTATCAATATGTTACTCATGTGCCTGTAGATTCTTGACTCTACAGTTGTAATTCTTATATCATAGACACACAATTTTGACAACTCTACATTGTAACTCTACATACTGTATGCAGCCATTAGTCTTGTTGTTTCAAATATACAGGGGGGGTCACATGCATCATGCATGTGATCCAACTTGGCGCTATCTCATCCACTCACCACTCACTCAAAACCATGTCTACATTGCTACTCAGATATTGTCATTCTTCTCAGGGAATATAATCCTATCCCAATGTTCTGACAATTTTCATCCAATGTTACGATATGCTCATGAGGTGAATGTCAGAACTGGAGCAATAAGTTACAAATCCAGATTGTTCTTTAGGCTATTCAATATATTCCATACTAGTGTGCAGGGGATTTCAACCAACCACAATCACATCAGCTAATTTACAGGTGCAAATTTGTGTTAATTTGCGCCCTTATTCTTGATGGGTACCAAAATGGGGTGTGAATTTGGTCAAATTCACAGCTGGTTATAGCAATGAAAGAAAATCCAAATATTTTGCACCATGTCAAGCAATGATCTAGAGTGACAAATTACTGATATAAACTAGAAAATACAGCATTCAAGGGCTTTGCCTTATCCAGGATAACTTGATGCCAGAATCAAGGCAAGGAACCATGTCATCTGTAAATGCTGCAATCATTTCAAGAGCTCAAAAGTAAAATGACGAAACTTCAGAACGAGGCCCTGCTGCTCAGCTTGCTATTTAACTCAATGAAATTACCTGCAATCATTTATCTTGAGCACCAGACAAAGTCTATAGTTTGTGCTATTTGCGGCAAATCAGGTCTTCTTGTGAATCTCATCAAAGTCACCAACAAATTTGCAGTCATCTAAATCCGAATCTGCCCTGTGATTTTGATGTGAATTTGGTCGGTCAATGCTGCTGCTAGTTTCACAGGTGCGATCTCGCTGCCGGACCAGATCACCCGCACACCATTCCGTACATTATCACTATTCACATTGGACTTCTTGACCGGCATTCCTGGACCAAGTTACGCCATTGACGTTTTACTGACGTTGCCCCGGGAACTCGTGGGCCGAACGTATTCTTAGCACTGTTTTGGTGATTGCTTCAACCTTGGTCTGGGGTATAGCAGTGGTGCACTGCCATTATATAGGATAGCCGAATACCCTTTCATCATAACATACAGCAGTAGGCCCTTGCGACCCATCACCAATATCATGACCTTTTATGGAATACGTTTTCAATCTTACACTCAGGCTACCGCTGCTATATCTTCCTTCATATTTTAAATCACAAGCGACACAGTACCTCTGCGATATGGGAAGAATCCGCGGCAACATAACTTCATCAATCAGGCCAGTCCTCGTGATAGACGAAGAGCAGGTGGCGGCAAACGTTACTTATCCTCAACCAGCCCACATTGAGCTGTTTCCCCGCTCGTCGAATACTCCATCTTTAATCTTGCCCGAGAGTATGACGGGACTCACCACACAGTTCTCGTTCAAGAACGTCGAGAAAAGCTGGACGACTTACATTGATAACTGTTGCAAAATATGGACCATAATCGCCTCCTTGGTCGGTCCTGTCCTCTTGTGAGTAGTTCTCCAATCGTTCGAGGTCTTGTTGACAACATCTTCATTTGAAAGAGTGACTCCTGCATTGTTGGCGATGCCAGGAACGAATGGCGACCCCCTCGTCCGAGGGTTTGTGTACCTCTTCCTATTTCGCCTCGCAGCCGCGTTCGTATCGGCGACGATATTGAATCACTACTTCTGCAAGAAAAATTTCAGGAGCAGAAAATTTGCGATGTTATGGTACCAGGTACATACAGAATTTCTTTCCCTCTCGGCAACACCTATTCAAAATGCTCTGGTGTGGGCAGAGGGTCAATAAATGTTGCCAATCTTGTATGGACATGCCTTGGACCATTCTCGCTTCGCCAGTCATTGCATTCTGTTGGTAAGGAGAAACGTTATTCTCAAAAGCCCTGTACAATTACTCACGATCCCTATCGGCAGGGGATTTATCTTTCTTGCTCTCGCCCTCTTCTCGGCTGTCTGGCGAACTGGCCTTTCTCCAATCCCTTTGCCGATGGAGGACGTCAATCCTTTCATGATTCGCCTCACCATCTCTTTGATGTCAGTGGCAGACCTGGCCGGGATCGCATGGCTGGTCTACACGCTGAAGAATTTGAACCATGCCAGCCAGGTAGAACCTGTACCAGAAGTCTGACCTCTTCCGTTACGCGATGAAGAATTTGAACCATGCCAGTCAGGTAGAACCTGTACACAAGTCTGACCTCTTCCTTTTTCGTAGGTACCCATGATATGTTTACGTCTTTGTCTTGGATATCAGTCCTTTGTCCTGTTGTATGATTTTACTCTTCGATATGGTTGTTGCGCTCCCTGCACGGACATCCCAATACATTTGCCATCGCCAATAGAGGACGGACATTTGAAATTCCTCCGGGTCAGATGGCCAGATGATCGATGTACGTCTGATCTCAAATTCACACGCACCTCAAGTTGGGTGAACGAACCCTGAGGACATACAAGCTGCTCGATCACTGATGTTCCAGATCGAGTCCGGCATCTCTTCCCTTTGATCATGCTCACGTACTTCAGATTCGATCTTTCGATAGATTCGATATGTCACTGAGCACAGCCTTGCTCGATAAGTGCTGCGTCCGCTTCGTTGTCGTCGAGTTCGAAGCATATCATGAGTCTGTGAGCACCCCATGCGCGTTAAGTAGCAGAATGAGCTGCTGCATGTTTTTGCTTCGCAATGACTGACCTTAAAAGTGTACAGAAGAGTTGTTATTTCTTGCAACTGACCTGCTGTCGAATTCATCGGCACCGTCAATGAAGTTAACATCATGCACCCCCGTTTTTTCCTGCAGTGTTTTGATTTGGATAGTCAGATACACGAAATCGCTCGGGAATTTTCTGAAAGAGTCAGTTGATTGAAGGTGCTTACTTCCCTAAAGTTTGGAACACTCTGATTAGCCGATACACAACCTCTCACCGTCCCCGAAACAATGAATACTTCCACCCACAATCCGCTAGTATAGAGGTAATAAGTATGAGAGTTGTTCACAGCAACGACGAACGGGATGAGAGCCGCAACGCATGCCGTGCGCAATCACCGATCAGCTTCACACGATCATGAAGGCGTTTGTCTTGGTTGGCTAATGACAGTGAGCTCAGTGAATCTCGTGAGCTTGCGCAGCGCCAAAAACGCCGTCATCGGCAATCCCAGTGCAAAGCTCCAGCTCGCCCGTGATCGTGTCTTTGTCACCAAGTAAGTCGCAATTCCGCCGTCGTCAGTACTGAACCCGACCACTTGTAGTCTTGTTGATTGCTTGAACTACCCTGATGCATGTGCCAAAACCCGCATCGAAGCCGCACATGTCGTAGCTTCTCTCTCATACGGTATGCTCCCAGTCACAGGGACCTTGTCCCTTTAAACCTCCAATTACAGGCTCCGACGAGGCACTGCTCGCTCTTCTCCGCGGCCACGCACACCACGCCCTTCTCTACGCACTCGCCCGCTTCACCAAAGACGATTCTCTCGTCCTCCGCGCTGCATTCGCCCGCGCCCTGCGTGCTCTTGCCACCTCGGCCGCCGATGCCGTCGGTCCTTCGCAGTGGGGTTTGGGTCCCGCGTCGAATATCGCCAAGCACGATTCTCGCGATGCTCTCGACTTCTTCTTCCTCGTCAGTCTCTCTCCCAGTCACAATTTCTGACATTAAATTCCTATTACAGCCAGAGTCCCTTGACACCCTTCTCCCTCTCCTAGTCGACACTGCATCCCAAGTTTCTACTTCTATCGCGCAGCTTCTGGCTTCTGCTATACGTATACAGCATCACCGTATCGCCGTATCCGAATGGATGCCTCCAGCAGATCGAACAAAGGCGAAAGAAAAAGATATCAAGCCTCGGCGAGGATGGGAAAAAGTTGCAGTGGGTCCCGGACCGGCACGTCTTGGAGGTTGGACGGTGCGTCAGCTGGTTGCATTGATGGGGTCCAGGGATATAAAGGTATGCATAACATTGATTCTGATATTTTGTCTGAACACCTTATGTGTAGCTGCAAGAAGCAGCGCTTGGTGCACTAGGTGCACTTGCCAAAGAGAACACTGATGTGGCCAGTGCCCTCACGAGACCTGCCATTGAACGGGAAGGTATTTCTCTCTAATAATCGTAGACTGGACGGAAGTTCACATCACGGTCAGCTTCCCCACTAACATCTATTCTCAATCTCACAAAGTCTCGGTCACCCGATCTCCAACTCGCTGCATGTCTATGGTGCGTTCCCGAGCTTCCTCTCCTTTTCCTACCTACCAAGCTTCTATCTTAGTGCCGTACACATCATTCGTGCCCTCCCTCGGCATCAACAGGACGAGCACTCTACGCGCATAGTAATGAACACCGTCAACCGGATGATCGCCTCGCCGCTCTCACCCACTGAGGATCTGGGTACCCCTCACACCTCCACAGGCACCAGCAGCAGCCATCTAGGGAACCTGGGGCAGGTGACGCTTGCTCAGCGGACTAGAGCGTGTTTCGTTCTATGTGCGTATCCCTTCGTTATCACATTTCATAAATTTGACTGACCTGGGGGTGTGCAGACCACCTCGTAGCAGACGACGCATCGCTCTGCCAGGCCGCATTTGAACGCGGATGTCTTGCTCAGCTCGTGGGGTTGGTGACAGCTCTTCCCCTCCCGCCCACACCACCTTCGTTGGTCTCGGAAACGGAACTATTAGCTCCAGGAACCGGAATTGGGCAGGGTGGGCACACAGCTGGGGCGGGTGTGTCAAGGGTGTATACCCCTCCAGAGGACGAGGTGAAAGCTGTAGAAGAAGAGGAATGGCGCGAGCCCGACGCAAGGGCCCTGTTGCGCGAGGTACGCCCAACACTTTTCTTGCCCCTTGCTTCTATCAATCCAACCTCAAGCTGACGAACCCAAACAGGCAGCACTAACAACAATAGCCGCCCTCTCCCTCTTCGACAACGACGTCCAGCGTTCCCTAACCGAACCAAACTCCTTCCCATCATACCACCACCCCTCCTCCTTCCCCGCCGCCGCGGCCGCCGCCTACACCTCCACCTCAACAATCCTCAACTCCTCCTTCTCCCCATCGCCCTCCCCGCCCGCCGCCTCCACGTCCACGTCCACAAGCGGGGCCCCGTCGCTCATCCCCGTCCTCCGCGCGGGGCTCGCGCATCCCAGCCCGGGCGTGCGCTTCGCGGCGTGCCAGTGCGTGCGGGCGATGAGCAGGGCGATCGCGGTGCTCCGGACGAACATCGTCGACAGCGAGCTGGGCGTGGGCGTGTGGAGGCGGTGTGTCAAGGGGAGAGCGACCGGGAAGAGCTCGCCCGCTGCGGCTGAGGCGAGGGGAGACGCCGGCGGTCGTGGGTCTGGTTTTGGTTTTGGTTTTGGTCTTGGTGAGAAGGAGAAGGAGGAGGAGAAGGAGGAGAGGGAGGGGGAGGGGGAGAAGGATAAGCGTGTGTTGGGCGCGGGGCTGGCGGTCGTGTGTAACCTCGTGAACAATTTTTCGCCGCTGTGTCCGGTGTTGTTGGAGGATGGGCTTGTGGAGAGGCTTGTGGAGATTATGGGTTATGATGAGCCGTTGTTGAGGATCAACGCGCTGTGGGCGCTTAAGAATTTGTTGTACCGGAGCGAGCTGGATTTGAAAAAGAGGGTTATGAAGGAGGTGGGCTGGAGCCGGGTTTTAGGGTTCGTTTTTTTTTTGCTTTGCTTCAGTTTCGTATTGACATTTTGCAGATTTTTGGACGATCCTGATGTCGGGATCAGAGAGCAGGCGTTGAACGTGCTCAGCAATCTTACGGAGGATGAGGACGGTGTCCAGTTCGTCACCACCGAGGTCAGAGAAGACGTGATACTGAATCACATCGCGAACGCGCTCAAGTCCGCCAACGACGATATCACGTTTCAAGTAAGCAAAAGTGCCTTCTCTCGTCCCCTACACGAAACTGACCCACGCGCGTCTCAGGCCGCGTCCCTCCTCGCAAACCTCACCAACGACACCGACGCGCCGCTCCAAGCGCGCATCCTCTCCCACCCGCAAATCCTCCCCGCTCTGCACGCCGCGCTCGTCGCAGCGACCATCACCGCCGCGTCCTCGCCGCCGAGCGCCGCCGGTGGCGCACACGCGCACGCGCCGCGCGTGCAGGTGCGGGGCCCGCTCGTGTCGTGTGTCGCGCAGCTGGCCGCGGCGGGCGCGGCGCAGGTCCAGGCGGCGGGGTTCGAGGGCGCGCTGAGGCATGTGTGTGAGTGGGCTGGCGGCGGGCTTGGAGGCGGCCGTGGGGTGAATGGCGGGTGGGATGAGGTGGCGGAGAAGGCGAGGCAGGCGTTGGGGATGATTGAGAGAGGCGGTGCGTCTTGATTGGTCTGGTTCTTGCGTTTTTGGCTGTTTGTGCTTGTGGTTTGAGTTGTAGTTGTATTGAAGGCTTTCTGAGTACGTGTGCGTGAAACTTACTCTAAATGGACTTGTGCGAAGTGAGTCTCGTAAACCTGGTTTCTTCTCGTGCAAGCGGTCCCGTCCTCCAATTCTATCTGAGTTTCTTTAGGGGAGCTCTTACGCGTCAGGAAACAACGGAAGTTTTCAACGCTCATTTTTTATCATGACTGGAGCTATCGTTCGTGGATTACTGCAATTTTTCCTTGTCTGAGAGGTAAGGCCCGTTGGTCGGTACTGTCCTATTGTAAGTCATGCTCTGGATTTTATTTTCGCCCTCATGTGGACAGAGGGCCAAACAGTGCCGCAGACGTGTACGTGCCTTGTATCATTCTGGCTTTGCCAGTCCTCGACGTGCATTATCTTGATAAGCAAAAACATGGTTCTTAGGAGCCTCTTCTCATCGTTCAAATGAACTGGAGTTTCTCCAACCCTTGGCCAATGGAAGACATACATTGTCCTGTGGTCCGCCTAGTACCACGTCCAATTTCGCTAGTTGCAGACCTTGCGTGGATCGTGCGGCTGGTCTGAAGAATATGAATCAGACCAAGTAGGTAGAATCTATTGTGCCTGAAGTATAACTTCCACATCCTCGTTCATATGTGTGGCTGGTTTGAAGAATATGAATTCGACCGGGCAGGTAAAACCTGTTGTGCTTGAAGTGGTCATAGGTATCTTGTATAGTGTTCCCCATCTACTCTGATATCCTGCTATATGCTTTACTTTGCCACACATTCTTGTGCTCTCGGGCATGGACAGCCCATTATACCTACTTATGATTGAAGATCCTTCCGTGAACATGTATATGAAACCGGTACTTGCTCTGTATAAAACACCTCTCAAAATGGTAATCAGCGCTTTTCTTTAACCAACTGTAGAGCTGCGCTCAGTAATCTATTCAATCTACCAAAAGTTCGAGCCCGAAGTCTGAAGGGCACGATACAAAGTAAAGGGAAGAGATGTCTGGAACATCAGTAATTAATCGAGCAGCCAATATTCTCTCTACAGATTCAAAGCCTCTGGTACCATAAGTTCGTGCATATACATTTGAATCCGAGGCCAGACTAGCAGCACGAATATCGTCTGTCCATCCGACCCACGTGTAACGCCAGATTGTCAAGAGTCTCGTTCGATACTCAACAGCAATGCCTTGAAAGCCAGGCAACGATATTGTGGATCAGCGAGGCTTGTACTGACCATGGGCGGCGCAGACAAGATATTTGTGGAGCAAGTGGAATCAGTGTTCATAACCAATGATGTGATTCCAGTGCCTTAGCGGCCTTCTGCAGGCTGCTACTTATGTCAAGATATAAGGTCCTATCCAAGCAGACCCAGTATGGACTCTCAAGGCCGTATCATACTCGATTGATATCGAATCCAGTGATTAGGAGAAGATAGTCCGTAACCAGTTCCTCACGCTGGATATGAAGGGCTTGCTTATCGACTCATCCCCGGGTGATGTCATGAATCAGAACAAGGGAACAAATTCGAATCTTATCTAATCATCTCACATTTTTCACTTCCATGCTTTACTCGTATCTATGTACTTATGTGCTCAGTGCTGTGCATGAGTTCTGATGGCATCTTCATTTGGACACTTCAGCAGAAGTTACTCCCTTGTGTATCACAGTCAAATTCGTACTGTTGAGTCGCTTTTCTCAGATTACACACTTAATCACCGGCTGGCATGGGTTCGTTATCTTCCAATTCTTATGACCTCTGTAAGACATGAAACCCTTGATACATACAGGAGACAAAGACAAAGGAAACAAAATCAGTGACGAAGGATATGATGAACGTGCACGAAAATTCTGGTCTCTCTATGTGAAAGAAGCTGAACAACATGACAAAAATAGGACGGAGACATGGAAGACTGATATGGATAGTACACTCATCTTTGTCAGTTTCAAATAATTTTCATTGCACATCAAATAATACTTATTTGCAGGCCGGTCTCTTCTCTGCTGCAGTCACTGCTTTTCTGATTGATAGCTACAAACTCCTTCAGCCGGACTCCAGTGATGAGACAAGGGACATACTAAGGCAGATACTGGCTGTACAGATAGTAGGAGCGTCGATTAACACGTCGACAGTGTCCCTTCCCGTTGCCGTGACAACACCTCCATTTCAACCACCTCCAGCCGCAATCGCAGTTAATGTCCTGTGGTTCCTCAGTCTTTCATGCAGTCTTGCAACAGCTCTATGTGTCACTCTTGTGCAAAAGTGGATCAGGGACTACCTGCAAAAGATTGAGCAGACAAGCCAACCTCAACGACGTGCAATGATCCGTGGTATCATGTTCCTTGGAAGTGAAAAATGGGAGATGAGCAAGGCTGTCGAGTATATCCCAACACTTCTCCACCTATCTCTGTTCTTCTTCTTTGCTGGCCTGTGCATTTTTCTATGGAACATCAATAAGGCCACTGCCGAAGTGGTACTTGGTATTCTTGTCATCTGTTCATTTTGCTATGGAGTGGCTACTGTTGCCCCCCTTTTTGATCTGTCTGCACCTTATGAGACTCCTTTTTCATATCTCCTCTGGCGTGCTCAACAAATTCTATTTGGTACGGACGAGGGTGATTTCTCACACGTCAGGGAGGATTTAGCAATACATTCCCATGGCGATCAGGAAGAGATACAGGAGCAACTGCAAGCAGTCTCTTATGTCTATAACAGAGCCACCGATGATGTCGAACTTCAGGAGTTGGTCGGGAGTATACCTTCACTCTTGCGCTCAAAGGATGGTCAGCGTGTATGGCAAGTGTTTCTTTCCAAAAATGAACAGCCGTACCAGGAACTTTGAATTTCGCACTGTTAGGCTTCTACAAGGTTGCACCATGGATGGTCATCTAGATCCAAGCAGTCGTCAATTGCGAGCCACGCTTTGCATTGATGCACTGTTATCGTTCTCAACCTTCTTTGACTCCTTCAAACGAAATCACTCATCGAATGCTTTTGAGTTTAAAGAATACATTTTGGCTCCTTGGGAAGATGATGGTACACTAGCCACTAAAGCTGCTTGTGCAGAAACTCTTTTCCATCGCCGATCTCTCCTTGATGAAATCCCCAAAATTTCATCTTATCGCAACGCAGACTTCCTTGACATTGCAAACAAAGCAGACCAAGCTTTGAGGGATATTGATGATTTGCGCGAAATCCTGGAAAACCTGTTACAGCAATCTGAAACTGTATTGTCAACTCATAGATCGGATATTGTGAATCTTTTGAAGGTCTGGATGGATGTTGTAAATTCTTTGCATCCAGTCATCAACAAGTGCATTGTGAGTGTCCTATGGGATCTCCCGGAGAAGCTTCGAATTCCCTTCTTACCCTGGTACTTTGCATTCTTTATTACGCACACTGTTTTGCGCCTTACACGGGACAACCAACTTCCATCAGCGGTTAATATGACTGCCTACCATATCCTTGGATATCTTCGGCTACATCATGCCTATCCAGCGATTCCTGATGTCCCACTCTCCCCTCTTGACACAGTAAGAGGATTATGGGAAGGCCTCGTCATATCTGATTTATCTTGGCTTAATTGGCATGTTTGTTCTGGGATGGAGGCATTCAAATCGTCATCGAGTAGAGAAAGTGTTACCAAGATGAATGAGCAGTCCTTGGATGAGGAATCCTCCAACCATGAGCATGCATTATCATCTTCAATCTATCGAGAAATCCAACCTGTAACATCATTACTGGGCATATTGAAAGACAATGTGGAAGAGTATCCATCATTGCGGGAACCGCACGACAGGTTTCACTGGCGGGATTACTGTTCAGGTCATTTGATGTTGCTCATCACGCATGCTCACGGCCCATTTAGCATGGTAGCTACTATCATGGATGCTATTGTTGAGGATGAGGGTGCAATTGGTGGGCTTCTCTTACTTATCAGCACACTCAAGTCTTACAAGCCTACTAAACCATTTAAATCTTCTGTTATTGACCAATGGCTCGAGACCATATGTCCCTCTCTATTGAGCAGCGATCGGCCACCAGACTCAGAGGGATCTCAAGTGCTTCTTGTCCTTGCACTCCTAGAAATTCTAGTTTGGGAGCGAGAGTGGTCTTTGGAACGTCCCTTCCCATTTTCAAATGACACCATTCAACATCTCGTCGATATCATCGGTAAACTTACGCACAAGTTACCAGTAGAGTTGGCAGAACGGGCAATTGGTGTTACATCCCATGACCATGACACAAGGATAAGATCTCTACCTGTGGCGCAGAGAATCAGTTCATACATTGACAACCAACGGACGAGGTGGATTCGTTCTCGTGAGGATTGGCGAGAAAATTGATTTCCACCACTACGTAGATTATGGCAGTCATTATTTATGATAATTACAACTTGAACTTTTCCCCAGTATACTCTCAGGGAATAATTGAGCTGTATGCATGAGGCCCACATTCCCAAATTATAGTTCAACTATCCTTAGTATCCTTTCCTTGCACTTTCCTAAGTTCATCAACGGGACGCCTTAGTGGTGGCGGTGCTAGCACAGTAACACACGTCCCTGATCCTGGGGTGCCTTCACGTATATGGTTTGTTGCGAAGTCGGGTAGAAACTGGCCCGGGACCCAATTCGCGGGTAAGGACCGGGAGGTCACCTTGCTAGTTAGAGTTGTTACTGGAGATCCGGAGCGGTATCTGGTGTCTAGTTTGGAAAAAAGGGAAGAAGAACAGGTGTAAAGAGATGCGGTGTCTGAGTTGGATAACGATGAAATAGATAAGGATGAAGTGTCTTGAACTTCTTGAAGTTTAGGATTGGGGTTGGGATCAAGCTCTAAGCTGTGGAGGCCGGAACATATCTTACCGTAGTTCCTTATCTTCCATGTGGAAAATTGAGACGATTCTGCAAAGTCACGAGTACTGTACTTACAGGTTGAGTATGACACACAGGTATTGAAGTTCGGTTTGATAGGCAAGTCATCGCGTTTTCGGATTTTGTCCCACAGTAGCTATCGGGTAGGGTAATGGAGCCTCTCTCTTCATTCAAGTCAAGAAGTACCCAAGTATTTTCGTCTTTATCATTGTTCAAGAAGCCAAATACAGTGTTAGCATTCCGTATAGGAATCAGGCGCTTCAGAGAAGCGCCAGCCGCAGTTGGAGCTTTGGAAACAGAGGATGTCAGACGCAACAAGAAGCGTTTGCAAGTCCCTAAAAATTTTTGAGGCATATTGGAGATATAGGTGACACCTTGGAACCTCTGATGACTTGACCTCGAACGTTAGGAAGGCTGACGTGTAGATCGAAGGAGGGGACGAAGGAATTTCTGGTTTATAGTCGCGCGACATGGACAAAGCTAGCTCAAAGACATGATTCTGTGTCTGAGTTGAGACGAAGTGATCAAAGCGATGCCGTTTCTTGCATATTGTTCCATCCTGAGGAAGTGCTTTGACCTGATGCGCAAATAAGGAGATGTACACACAATAATGTGGGTCCAGAAAACAAGGATTTTAGTTAATGCCTATATATCATACCATTCAGAGTTCAAAAACCCAAGGATCTACCGTATGTGTTTGAACATGACATTACCTTCGGGCGAACAAGAGTACGCAACAAAAAGTATGAGTCCTTTGCCAGTGATTCTGACATGACGTGTATCTTCGTGCTTCAAGCGTTCACGATATTCACGTTGCCAATTCACTCCCCTTCTTGTGACCAACTTGCCGCAGCCGTATTTATTATCTTGGGACCTTACCAAGATAGTTGAGTAATTCCGAGGGACATGAAAAATATTCGAGCTGTGCCTAGTTCGAGTAAAGACTGTAAAAAAGCGTCAAATGAGTAGTTGCTGCTTTTACAGTAACTATCGTGTTGGGATGTGCGAAGGCGGGCCAAACAATTGCCGCGATTTTGAGCCCAAGGTCTAATAAAGATTTTCGGTCACCCTGGGTGGCATACTTGTGTGGTCATTGATTTTAAGTTGTGTGAATTTTCAGAAGCTTTAATTCTTCTGGACGAGCACAACGAGAAAATACACTTGTCTCCGCAAATCACCAAAGAGCAGACAGTCCTTTGCTGTCCATTACAAGTGAATGTCGATTTTGGCCTGGAGACTCAAGAGGTCTGTCTCTACATCAATTGTGGTTAACATCGAATTCAAACTCCTGATGTTTACCCCTGGCGCAGGTACGAACGGAAACGTCTGTTGCGTACTCAACATCATCAGAAAGTGAAGCTGTGTTAAACAGCACTGACCTATTGTTGCAGAGCACTCGTTAATCTTCTAAAATTCTTAGCCTGAGGTGACGTTCATTCGATACAGCTTCATTTTCATGACAATTCTGTTGAAATTACTCTTTGAACATGTATGTTCGTTAATCATCCATCTCATCCTGTAGCATCCAAAGATTTTAGCCTCTTTCATCTGTTAAAAAGATAGAGTTACGAGGTGCGTCAGAAGAGAGGGAGAGCTACAGACAATATCGATCTCGACACGCATCGCATACCAAAGTCGCTATGATAAGAGACTTATGACCTGGTGACCATGACCATTATGAAAAGGAGTAAGTGAGCTGGACCTTTCATCGTCTTTGTTGAGCAACGCAAGGCCGTAAATTCCTCAGCATTCTATAGGTTGTTAATTAGCTCGGCCACGCGGCTACGATCTTCTGAAAGGTTCGGAATCTGAACTGGCCATCAATGTGTGAAGACTGTTAAGAGATAGAACATTTTGCTGGTGTGCTATCGAGCGCTACCACCACCACTCTAAGTATTGATCGTGGCAGGTTAGAATCATGCTAAGGCTCAACTGTACGTTCGAGGGAGGCCCTTTCATTGTGCGTGATTGAGCGAGAGCCACAGAGTAGTGTTTTGTACTTTACACTGAAGATGGGTGAAGTAATCACAATAGACTGTAGGATTGTGGCAAGATCGATACCTAGACCTGTTTCAGCCCGTATATGCATAAAGCAAGCATAAGTCGAATCCACACGAATAGGTCGCGGAGCCCATGAGTTTACGAAGGCATGCCTTGGACTCCGAACTGATATATTGCCTGAGTTGTCACCCTTGTCCAAGGCATTCATGATGTACGAGAGTTTCAATGTGGAGCTCAGAATACTGTTAGGGAATGTAGGGAGGTAACCGGCCAAAGACCGTGACAGGCAGGGTTATGCGGAGCAACCCAACCATGCCTCAGTGATGCATGAAATAGGCAACCATCAGTCCAGATTGGTTGATTTTATAAGGTCGGCCGCTATTCATAGAATGCTATCTATCAGTTTACCCACCATTGTGTCGTCTCCAGGCTTAGCAGAAAAGGAGCGATTTTTGAAACTTTTTTTCAGATTTGTTTTCAATAATGTCATGATTTCTCACAAGCGACCGGTCATCTGTTATGCGTTACCTGGGAGTAAATAGGCGACGCAACCAGGCAATCATGACCGTGACAGTTGCTTCCGTACATTCCCTAACAGTAGTGTCATCGCTCCGAAAGAAGTGTTGTAATGAAGTTGAAGAAATCCACTTGATCGTAATTTGAAGTCGTCGTGATTTCATTTGAGAATAGGGAAGCATATTAACAGCAATCAGCAACAGCAGTGGCTATAGGAAAGGCCTGGTACCACCCTTTCCAATAGGCACCGCAACAAATCGCCGCGCTGAGTTTATTGATCTTCATTCAACTTCAATGAGTCACAGCTTTGACAACATGAACCGCTATTTTGCATCTATCTTATCAATGTTTGACCTTTCGACCTGCAAATGGAGACATGGCCAAGGGTTTACCATGTCGAAGCAATGCCTAGCGGTATGAGCTAATTCGCAAAGACCGGTGGTTTGCCATACCGGCATAACTCCGAGTGATGACTTGGCAAAGTTTCTGACTCAACAGCGTATGTGTGCCAGCTAAATAGTGTCTGCCAGAGAACCTGATGAGGCGTATTGCTTGTCTTACAGGTCTGAAAACGAGTCTACACGGTTCGAGAACATCCAAGGCTTAGCCCAAGATACTTCATCACTACATGCTGAAACTGCTCGGAGGCTGACGCGTTGACGCCCCCGTGAGTGAATTGATCACGTTCGTTAATGGGCATTGACGGTGACAATGAAGGTCAGCCATCATGATGTTTTATCATGCGAAACGGGCGCCGGCGGGCTGGCGACTCGTTACAGATCAGATTAGTTACCTTGGGCACTGGTGTTTAGATGGCTGCTCTACGGTTCTTTGATGTCAGTCTAATAAGTATCATGGGGAGACCAACCCGTCTATCGTCCCTCGAAATCCTCATCATTTAAATCGTCTTGATGATTTTGCATCAGAGGCATCATGATGTGAGAGAAACCTCCTAGGCACAGCCGCATCAAACTGTGTATGGCCGAATTACAGATGCAGGACTGTTCCGGCGAGACCGTCAGAAAGTTTCCCTCATCTTCCGTTTCCCGCCTCTCTGTCCCTCCTCCCCTACTTTCTTTGATTCATCTGGTAGGCCGATGTCGCAGGTGAAGCTGTGAGTATTCGTACTCGATGAATTCCCAAAGTTTGATTACAACGAGAATCAGAATACTACGCCCTCCACCAAATGTTGATTTCGTCCATGGTAAGAACGCGTTATAAATTGATATGTAACATCTAAATATCTTGGTTCAGGGTACCCTGGCATCCCTCCTGGGGGTCCTGACAGACCGCAAGCTGCAGTAAAGGGTGTATGTGGTGTATTACTGGTATACTGAATACGTGTTCATGATTTCTTTGATTTCGCAGACCGTCGAAGTTAGGGCAGGTCCGCAGGGAGCAAAGACGAAGTGGGTGCGCATTGAGTTGCGGAAGGTGGAGACACTACCGGGGGGAGGTGTATCCAACACGTTCTACGATTCTGTCGGTCCGAGTCCGATAAACCTCTGGCAGTCGAGTGATGAATATGGTGTGTTGCGGTCTGTGAGTTTCAGCCGCCTTGTTTACGATCGATTACTAACAGACTGTAGCATGATTTCCCCTTCTCGATTCGTATACCAGAATCTATACCACCGAGTATTACATTGGAGAACCGAGGTGCGCCAGCCATGTTATCTAAAATAATTGATCCGCTGCAGCTCTACCCAGCCGGCATCCAATACGAACTTGTTGCAAGCCTGTGCACCAAAGGCAAGAGGTAGGTGCCCTCATTACTTGATGATCCTTCCTATCAACGCTACTCTCCAGGAGCTTCTTCCGCAAACGAAAGTCAGTCGTAGTTTCCACACAAGCAGCAGTCACAATAGACAAACACGAATTGCACTCCACATGGCCCATTTACTGCCAGCCCGAGACTCGACAGGTCATCCAGAATGGCGCAACTCTCGTAGTTGAACGAAATCAGCTTTGTTACGGACCTGGCGATCGTATCTCTCTTCGAGCCTTGTTGAGGTCTGATGCCCTTTCCGACACCGTCCTTCGAGGTTTCGAGCTGACATTGAGAGAGTACTCGAGATTCGATCCGGGACAACAGGCAGGCAAGAAATCTGTTCCACCCCAGGAACGAGTTGCGACGATATGCGAGACCAAGCTGGCTATCAATGGCAGCCTGTTTCCTGGACAGGAACATCGAGCAGAACTAGCCTGCTTGATCTCGGACCATCATACGACGACCTCCCTCAATTCGGCCAGACATATCGATGTTGCCTACTTCCTTAGTGTCAAGGCATTCGTCGACAATGTGCCGACTATTGTGATGGACCTTCCTGTGATCGTCTCTAATTGGCAAAGGTATGTTCCACAGGACTTCGGTGATTTCTGGTTGTTCATGTATATTCTGTACAGAGGTACCTCTCAGGAAGCTATTAGGTATGCGTATTCGCTCTTATGTCACATTTCAGCTCAATGAAAATTGCAATGCAGGCGAATTGGCCCGACGCCAGGACTTTCTCCTGGACCCGTACAGCCTGTTGCTCAAACCGTGACACGCACTGAGACACGCACTTCTCCCACGGCATCCACCCTTCCTCTATCAAAGGATAACCATGGTCACAGTCCACCCGCCAACAACTTTACTTCTCTTCCAGTTAAGACAAGCACGAGCACGGGTTTCCATGGGCCAACCACCAATGTTGATGAATTTGGTGGGTATGGAAGAACTGCACGCAGCCGTACGGAATCCGCCGCGAGCTCGGAGGACCCCACCGGTGGTCGCGGTACGGTACCAATTTCCAATTCTAACACTACAACCGTTGGGAGAAGAACTGCTTCCGCCAACCTGACTGGTCATGGGAGGAGGCTTACGGTCACGAATAACCCGCCTGAAATGACAACACAACCAGAGACAAATCAGTCACAGCCCGCACCGATAACCAATATTAATACTAATACCAATCCCAATCCCAATCCCAATACATCTACTGTGAATCGTCCTTGGATTTCTGCGGGAGAGGAAAAACAGCGTCTTTATGAAATCGCTAAAGCGAAGGTGGAAAGGGCTCAGAACAGTGAGGAAAGGACGACCACACCGGTGTGTTTCCTGTCAATTGTGATGGAACGAGACCTAAGCCTCTAAACAGCCTCCTCATCAGACCCAATCATCTCAGAATGCACCCACTCAGCTCACACAGTCCGCCTCTACCACAAAGAAATGGCCTACTGCAGAAGAGGAGAAGACGCAGCTATACCACAAAGCACAGGCGGCAGTGCTCAAGAAACAAGGAATCGACACCTCTCCGCCTACTTCGATACATGACTTTGATGGAGTCCGTGTCGATAGGACCCCCCAATCAATGACGAGCAAACTGACCTCCAAACCGACCCCGAAGGAGCTGTACTCCGAAGCTATTATCGCTCGGGAACAGGCCCTCGCAAACCACGAGTCTGCGACCGCCTTCCCTCGGAGTTCATCCACGAAGCCTAAGATACCGCAATTTCCCACTGCCGAGCAAGAGAAGGCTGCACTCAAACGATACCACGAGGCCAAACAGGCCGTCAACCGCGTTCAGAACGGCGGTTATGTCGCAGCGGAGGATGCAGGCAGTCTACAATCTAGTAGTGGGCCCGTTGCATATGAGTCTTTATTCCCTGAGGGCAAAGATGCTTCGACGTCTGCGCCTGCCTCAGCGAACGACCTACCTCCGCCATTCGAGGCGCCGGCTAACCTCATCCCCGCGTCACACTTGTCGGAGAAGGAGAGGCTGCGTCGACAATACGAGGAGCACGATGCAGCTGCCATGGCGCGTCAAAAGACCCAGCAGGCTGCGAAGGACGTTGCTCCGCCTCCATTCTCTCCGACTCCAATCAACGGTATCAGTAGCAACATCCTTCAGAGCGCCATATCAGAGAAGGAAGCACTTCGTCGGAAGTTCGAGGCTCAAGACGCCAAAGCTCAAGCAATGAATGCAGCGCCGGGGTACACTCCTCAACCACCACCGCGGAGCAACTCTGCGAGCTTGCCTTCAAGTCGTACACCATCTCGAGGACCTCGGCCCCCTCCTGCAGTACCCTCATCACCTGGCCGAGTTCTTACGGCGGCAGAGGAAAAGGCTTTGCTGAAAGCCCAGTACGCGATGCAGGATGCTAGGGCAATGCAGCAACAGCAACAAACACCCCCGTCCCCTAATTACAACGTGGGACCCTCCCGGCCCACCTCCAGCGCGGTATTATTGAATTCGACACCGCCCCCGCCGCCTCTCATGCCTCGTCCCCCTGTTGAATACATTCAGGAGACGCAAGAGGAAGATGCTCGGGTAGCAAGGGTCGCCATGAATGACGACCTTCCCTTAGATGATGGACTCAAACATCCGATACCCCTGAAACCACAAAACACAGGCGCCCCTCAGATGGACGTGCGACCGTTCTCGCCTTTCAGTGCCGGGTTTGACCATGCGATGACTCCGCCTCCCCCATTGCCTCCTAAACCCTTTGGGGAATGAAGTCTTGTTGACGACCTCAAAACTCGAGATTTTTCGGCTCTCCTTGGATATCATACCATTGTTTCACTTGTCGTTCTTTTTTTTCCCGAACCTTCATCTATGTTGTTTTTATACCAGGATGCATATCTCCACATCCAACCATGTATCCATAATCTTCTCCGGCCCCCCACTTCCTCTCGTTTCACGCTTAACGTGTTCCGAATGAACATAGCTATTGACCTGACTATCATTTGTCCCAAAATATATTATACTTTACATGTGCTGTATCTTTTACTAAAAGGCTACGAAAGTAAGAGATGGGTTTGAGTACAGAGTACAACATGTGTATGACAAGTGCGGATGTGCTGGAGTCTTTGTTCGGTATAAAGGATACGTAAATATGTATACTCTCGCGATAATGGCCTGCTTGGACGAATACCCAGTAACCATTATTTATTTCTCCTTCTTTTCGTGGGTTTTGCAGGTGGAGGAGTCAGGTTGATGGCGGGATGCTCCAACCCATCAACCGATGTCGGTGGCGGGATCAGCAAGTCTGAAGCGTCAGACTTGCGTTTTGTGGTCCCAGACACAATACGGAGACCTGGTATTGGCGCTCCTTGCTGGTATGGTGATATCGGCTGCTGCAACGGAAGAGGCTGTGCCGGAGGTAGGTGTTTGGTAGGATCCCTTGAGACAGAAGCCTGCTCGAGATGGTTGAACGTCTCGTCAGCGGAGAAGGGCGTGTCTAAAGGAGTCATGTTTGAATCGAATGAGTTTATAAATGACTCAAAGTCAAAACCGGTTAATGACGGTGTGGCCAGAAGGACTTTATCATTGTGAATGTTCTGAACACTGGATGGAGCATTGGTTGAGCCAGGTGGGGCTAGAGGCGGTGGAGGATCTGGATGGGTGTCATCGGCCTCGAGGTGAGGCGAAGATGTGCGGGGAGATGATTCAGCGGATCCTGCCTCAACGTTTTGATTATCAAGGGAAAGGCCAAGGCCACGGATGAGGGACTCAATGTCAGTGTTTGACGCGTTGACATCGCGTTCAATATCCTCAATCGCCATCCATTGTTTTCCGGTATTGACTAGGTGATCGTCTGGTAAGTTCAATTCCTGACTATGATTTTGAGGGTCTTCAAAAGACAAGAGACCTTCCGTAGGTGAGGCATTCACGGGCTGGGGGTTTGATATCGGATTAAGGAACTGATTGAATAGGTCCGAAGGTGGTGTATATTGGGTGATCTGGGATGACGGTGTCCGGTCGGAGGGGTTCGGCGAAGCCATTTGATCAAGATTGGGGATGGAAGATAGAAGTTGTTGAATTTGGCTGGGTGTTAGATGGTTTAAAATCATATGAAAACGGTCCATGTCAAGGCCCCCTGCAGAGCGACTTGGACTGACTGATCGATCAATGACATCCTGTTGCTGGATGGTATTTGAAGTCTGTGATTGTGTCGTAGACGTCGTAGTTTCTGGGGGATTAGACTTGTCCCGTGGAAGCGTTGTAGTATTTGGTGGACTCAAGAATGACTCGCTATCACTCGGACTAGGTGAAGGAATAGATGCGGGTGTTTCAATTATTGGATAACCTTCCCATGGCATCAGGAAAGAGAGAGGCAAGATATAGAATTGTTTGACGTACTCTGTCCCAAGGTATCAAAACTACTTTCTGAAACACTCTGCTCACTGTTGACTGCCACCTTCTCGCTTCGACCGTCTTCAATAAGAAAACGAGACTTTCGCCTCGGGACCATAGCGCGTGAGGAATTGTCCATGACACCATCTTTTTCCGGGCTCGCTTGATTTCCGAAAACACCAGCCAAAAATTTGACGATGCGATTGATAGTGTCCTGCTGTTTCTGATGTTTCTTCCGTGCTTCCAAGGCGTCCTGCCACAGCATCTGATTGGACTGCTTGAGTTCGTTGAGCTCTTGTGAGATAGACGCTTGGTGGCGCTTGATTGCTGTAATGCCATTCAAAATGGTATGAGCGTCGATAACTTGGCTTTGGCCTGAAGATTGGAGCGATCCTGCTGAAGGAGCGACGACGGATTCTCGGAAATCCATACCAACATCGTCCCCGGGGTTTGTCGGTTGCTTCTTTCTTTGAATGAGGCAAAGGAGGTCAGGTTGCCCTCGATGAAAGTTGGGATGAGCAAAATTCCAGTGTTCAGTGTCGGTATCACTTTTCAACACCCCTTGTTGCAAGTGTGGTATCTTGTGGAACCCGTACATATTCAGTTGTCGAACGAAAGAGGCAAAATTCTGGTGCTTGAACCACCGACCAAGGACCTCTCGAGCAAACCGTTCATGGTCTAAAACTGAAGTCCGAATTAGGATACAGACTTTGAACGTGAAGGATAGTAATCTGTACCAAAGAACGAGTCGCCTGCATCAGACCAACGGATCAACTCAGAATTCTGTGGTTCATTGAGCATTCTATGAATATGTCAGCTTTTGCCTCCTCTTAAGTCCAAAAAGTGAGAGAACTTACTCATGGAGCTTTTGCAGGAATGCAGGCACAGCCTGTCGTGACGTCCGTTGTACCGGACCTGGCATTCTATGGCGCGTTATAGCAACCTGCCCCGTCGCCATAAGATGTTGGAAGTCGTAAGGAGGTTATTGGTACAGTGTCAGTGCAAGTACAGTAGTGCAGTGGAACGGAGTTATCTCATCACTGTCAAACATAGCTAAACATATTCGTCAACGCCACGTTGTTACCGAGTCTTCGCTCATTGACATAGAAATGTACCATGGATCCTAAAGCTCTCAAACTACGTACGGCCAAATTTTTTTGAATACACCGTTCCTATGGACAGATACACACTATATTACCATGCAATATTGAATCCTTCACGTGGTGAATCTAGAGCGCCCCGTCTGATGAAGAATCATACTCGATGTCTCCTCAAAGGGAGATTCGTGGTTCCCGACGCTTGAAGTTCCCTTGGTCAGACTTTGCAGATTCGACGAAGTGATCGTCGGCGGCGGAGAGGGCCGGGGAAAGAGAATCTCGGAAGAGACTCTGCTGGAGCACAAGATTCAAATAAGAATCGTAAAACCTTCTACCGTTCTTGTTGAGCGTACAAGAGGCGGTTCCAATTTATTGTTTAGTATTCGCTGATGGCTGATAATGTAAACGTCTTGCCATGCATGTAATATCTGGTGTACAAGTACATCCAGGGCTCTGAGCTCCAGATGGAAGGTTTACGAAGTTACGAATAGTCTGTAAGTGCTTGTTCCAGATGGAACTCGAAAAGGTTACCCTAAGAGAAGGTAGACTAAGTATTTGATGAAATTTTACACAGCAATGTACCATTAGCGATGAGCAGAAGCCTCGTACGATGCATGCAGCTTTAATGTTTCTTGGTCCGGACCGGAATACCTCTAGGTGACATTGAGTCAGGAGACATTTGGTAGTACCAGAATCACTTGAAAGTGATGGAACGTAAGAAGAGTATCATGAATAGATCAGCATAAAAGCTAACAGAGTGCCGAAATAGGCTCGCAAAAGACATGAGTATGTCACCAGTCTTATCATTCTACTTGATTATACTCAGGCTTGGTCATGATTGAGAGGTCACGGATTATCGTCGATGGAATACCCGTTCTAGATCCTCCCGAGGCACCAACGAAACAATTACAAGTCGCGAGAATGGTCCTGTCCATCACCGGCTTTGAAACCTAACACTCTCTAACAAAATGACTTCTGCCACCGCCAGCAAAAAGATTGAACATGAGGACCCCCGAAACTCCGATCGAAGAGCTTTTCCTATAGTTCTCACCAAAAGAATGTCGCAACCGTTGCAATACCATCACACTCAACCTCAGTATGTCCACTACACAGGCCCACCAGGATCTACCATTCCAGCAATTATAAACGGCAACGTTGGCAATGTGCCTCAGGACAACGTACACCACCACCAGTCCGCACCGCAGTCTCAGTCACAACCGCAGGCAGGCACATCGACACCCCTTGTCGCGACGGGCGATTGGACCAAAGATCTTGTTCACCTTGCCAAAACAGCTGAACTCAAGTACGTGTTTTCATCGTTTAATGTCGATGCCTTGTTTTGTCGTCGACAGGATGAATACATCTAACTCATTTTGACAGGAAACACGCGCTGACACTGCAACTACATACGGCACATATCTTGTCGGCACACGCTTCACTCCAAGAAAAGAGTAGAATTATCCAGGATGTCCGGGAGCAAAGAAACAAGTGGGTTGACTGACGTTGGACGGTAACAGTGCTAAACCCAACATGTGTAGACTCGACAGTGAGCGAACAAGGCTGTTGAATGCCCTGAGAGAAGTATGCTGCTGTTTTTCGTTCTGATAACGTGCTAGACTTATAGAGTTTCCAGATAAACGAAGATCGGGACAAGGCAGGTTCATTCATAAATATCACATTCCAGCCGCCCTAGACTATCTTCTTTTGAAGGCTGACCTAATGGAATCCACGATTGAGAGAGAGTTAGTTCTCCCCTTGTTTGACATGTTTCATAGTATAATTTTCCTTTTCTAGATGCAATGAAATTAGACACAAGATGAACAACCTCACTGAAGGCGAATATGCTGCCGCAAAGAACGATGTCGACCGACTACGACAAGAGCTTGGACAGCCGCCGCTCCCAAGTCTTCAGAGTATTTTGGATGAAAAAACAAATCAGTGAGTCCCTTGCAATTCATTTCCTTCAATTTCTCCCTTTCTTGGATTGAATGACTTAAACCTCAATTTAATCCCGCGTGCCTTATGCATGATTGAGTTTTGTCCGAATTCTATCTCGGTTCCGGTAATGCCTTCCTCAAAGCACCGACTGTCTTTGTGCGGCATGGAGAAGCCAAGGTTTCGGAACAATCATGTATAGGAAAGACACTTTTGGTGTCTCCGTTATGGTGGCGTTAACACCCGGCGTTACTGAACGCCTGTACTCATTATTTTGTCTCATTTCTCTTACACTAGTTGACGCACGTGCCTCATCCACCCGCATCTGTACTCTGGTCTAGCAATTCAAAAGACCGGAGCAGAGCAGTAAATTTCTACATTCACATGCACGTCAGCGTCGTTGTCAACAATCAATTAACTATTCGATGATCGAGAGCTGACTTTTCTACAAACAGATATCTGAACGAACGACGACTCTTAGGTAATGAATCTCAGCATTCGAACACCCCAATACCCGCCAGCACGTCAGGGACAAAGCGCCCGCCTGCGGAAGTAGTTAGCACGAGCACAGATGGGCAGATGAACAAGCGACCAAGAGGACGGCCTAAAGGGAGCAAGAACCGCACTAAAGAGTCGGCGGCGGGGACTAGCGGCAGTCCTATGTAGCTTACGACCCTGCCTGGTTGTTCGCTCCGTCGCCTCGTGTTCATTCAGAGCATATTGTTCTGTATGCAATTTTTTTTGGTGCTTGTGCAGGGACTTGATGGGTGGGGAAGGCGGCTAAAATGGTGGGCGAGGGACGCAGGTATAATCATGGAGTCGCCTCTATCCATTGGATGGCATCCGGTTGTCAAACGTGATGGGCTGGATATCCCTTGTTCGATTTCTAGGTCATATAACCCGGGGCTGCGAATTGTGGGGTGGAATTCTGACTGGACTTCGCTCACCAACCAATTGTTGGGACGCGCATCCCCTGCAGTTGTCCGACTGTCTAGGGTTGAACTGATCGTTGGACTGGTGACGGTGTTGTCGTTGATGTGTAGCAGGTGTCGCCGCACAAGGCCTCGGAATTTTGAGCTGGTCTCCTCTTTCCCGATGAGTATGGAGCCGACTGTGTTGCCTCGAGTGCCGAAAATAGCTTAGAGTCTAACTTGGCGCCAGAGGTGGACCATTACGGTATTCAATGGACACACTTCAGTCCTGCTGTACATAAATTGGATGCGATGGACATTGTTGGACAACATTATACCATATATGATACGTGATTAAGCGTTTACTTCATTCTTGCCTGTTTCACTCACCTTGTGCTTCCACTCGTGTAGACTTGTAGAAAATTATCGTCACCTGTATTCATATGTCTTGTGATGCGATGCATTCCAGACTAGTTTGTTCTCTATACATGTCCGCATCATCTGAGGCTGTTTCGTTAGCGACGTCATGTTATTTTAATTTGCATTCCATATGTACAGACCCTGGCATCTACCCTTGGCCAAGATGCTACCCTCTCAGCACTGCCAACGCACCTTTTGTCTTTCTGCGCAGTTGTTGACAGCTACACGCGCGAACCCCTGGTTTTTTTGTCCACGGGTTGAAACCGTTGATCATTACATATCCGCCTAGAGTTGTCCACATCTAATCAGCGCCCACAACCATCATACCACATTCCAACCCTCCCCTTGTTTCCTTTTGTTCTGAAATGTCTACTGATATCTGGTTACGACAAGCGTGCGCCTAACGTTGATGATCCACTCGAATTCTATCTTCTTGAGTCTTTTTTTATACATCAGTTCTCATGAAGCCCTCGATGGATGGGTCAGTAAAGCGTTTTGCATATAACTGCGATCTGCCGTAAAAGGCATCGCCTTCATAATTCGGCGAAATTTTGCTGTAACGCTTGCCCAATGATCTTCGCACACGAAGGCCATGAACGTATGTATGACTTGCACAGCGCCGTGCGATATCACATAAGATCTACCATCAGATTCCGTTAGATGGGCCACTGGGCGATTCTCGAGATAGATGAGAACTCGCTGCCTTCACACCCAAACAAGCTCTGGACATACACATGCGTCCTTGGCCGTGTCACAGCATCAAACACCCAAGCTCAACCAAGTCAGCTCGGATTGCCACCGGCAGAAGGCTGAATAGAGATGATTCTAAAATCATGTTCCAACTTGAACATCTGATTGTGCCACCTTGATTTCCACCCGTTCACATTACTGATAGATAAGATTAAAAAGACCCTTTTGAGCTCCTTCCGCGAGACGCCATTGTAATCATTCGTTCATTCATATTAACTCGTGTGCATTCATGACATTGTGATACATGAGTTCCTGGGAACATGTCGCCGAAAGTCATTGGTGTTCGAGCAATACCTCATGATCTCCTCCCTGATTCCTGTCCGTTCCTCTTTTCCATTGTCCTTTTACTAAATCAAATTCAAAGTCCAGCTATAATCCACTAGCATTGTCTACGTGAATCCGAATCGGAATCAATTGCACGCGTGGCGGTTGATATGGCCTCCTATACTGTAAGTAGAATCGTCCAATAATCCAAATTGAACAGGCGTGGAGTTGATCCTTCTCTTGCCCACATGCATTGTGATACTGCGTAGCAGCCTAGAAGCAAAGTTTACTTGTATGAAGGAGGTGGGCGCGAATAAAGAACGTAGAACGCATCACGCGTCATCACCAGTCAGACAGGTGTCTGTAAGTCTGAGTCCCGCCTGCCAAATCAAAGTTCGTCTGATTAATTCGGCAGACCAGGCCAGCTATCCAACCTTGAACTTATCGGTTCTCCTGGCGGGTCGACAATGCGTCCATTGATCCTTCGTCTGCTCCAGCTTCTCGACCCGGAACAGATGATACCTTCACGTGTTTTCCAGTTGTGGGGGTATGTAACAGTGTCAAGCTGTACGAGCAATGCATGTATAGCAGACGAGGCAAGTGGACAGGAAAGGCACAGGGCGGCCTGAGAATTACGCTTTAGAAATTGAGAAGCGATGGAGTATGCTATAAGACAGCGGACAGCTTACTTTCGCGAGGATCGAGGAATGTAAACCTATTTTTAGATCATGATCAGCCTACCAGTCCGGGGAGAACTATCTAGTCTTGACTAGAGCGAGCCAGGTCGGGACGCCGGTACCGACGAAAGGGCAGTTTCGTGAGGCATATGGCATATAGGAGCTTTGAACTCTTTTTTTGACATGCAGCGGAAGAACTCTTGAGACGGTCCAGGTTCGATAGATGTGGATTCGTCAAGGCAAAAGATCGTCGAGACCGACAGGAACCGCAGTACCCTGGCCTGAAAAGGTTTTTTGTGTTGAGTACGCTTCACAGGGCCGCTTTTTTGTTTTTGCTGAGTGTACCTGTTATGCATAAAACAGTCTTGTTGACAAGGTTTGCTTTTGACGTGGGGAGGTCAGCTCTGGAGCCTGGAATGCGGCGATATCCATAATGATGGGAGACACAGCTGCTCTTCCCGCCAAGCATAGTCTTCGAAACTCCCTGATGAAGGAAGAGGGTAGCAATGTCGCAGCACTAGCCATGAGTAGACTGCAAGCATAGGAAGTGAGAGGCAAAGTAGCAGCACCGCCTTGGATGGAAACCTCGTATTCACAAGTCTCCAACGTTCAGCCTGACAAGGACATATATATATGTCTAAGGTAGATGAAGTAAGTTCCTATCCCCAGTCATACGCATTTGGAACTTCTGTTTTCCATATCACATTTGATGTATTTATTGTACCACGAATGTTGAGAGCATAAAGGGAACAAGTCAACAGTGATGGACTCGTAAAGTGGCCTGATCCTGAATACCGAGGTAGATATCAGTAGAACAAGGTCCGCGCGGGCTCGGGTGAAGGAGAGCGGTCAGCGAAATCAAGTCATTTTGACAGTGAGTAGGAGTCTATGCATGCTATACGCCCACATGAGGCGATAAATCCGGATGATTGTCCATATATATATATCCTGATTAAGGGGAAAGTTTGTGACGTGAGTGATGGTATGGGGGTCGAACAATGAAGATTAGTGAGAATTGTGTAGCAAATAAGGGCTTGTAGTTGTCAGCAATGGATGACTGAGCGGAAATGCGGGCTTTGTGATACAATATTCCGAAGTTATATGCATGGAAATTATGGAACTTGAAGGGACTGATGTTTGTCCGGAGGAAAATGCCGACCTGAATTTAGGTAGTTTGTCCTGATATGGGTAGAGGGCGTTTCGTAAATTGGCGAAAAAGGTATTACGATTAAATAAATTATCCTTTGTGCTCCGACAAGGTGGGGCTGTACGTTGGGGCAAAATGGAGTGCAGTAACTATCACCTGAGCAATGAAAGGATAACGTAGAGAGGGAGGCGATACAGACGGAATTATGTCGAAAAAGGAATGTGATTGACATGCTGGGGTCACGGGAAGCCGCCTCCAGGTAAGACCACGCTGCGGCGAAGGCGGAGGAACTACGCAAGAAGACATTTGCAGCGCTAACACAACTGGGCAACAAGTTGTTAAGATTATGATACGGGTGCAGCTGGGTGACCGTGAGTGCGTTGAGGACGGTGGGTTGGGGTGGGTGCCGAGCCACCTGTTGCCGCGGCAGCCCAATTGGGAGGAACCGAGTCAGTTCGCCCGGATGGTTTGTCAGATCCTTTGTAACCGATCGCATCGCTTCCTCATTGGGCGGTGTCTTTTCTTGAGCAATTCCGATTTCTTTTTCGCATCGGCTCTCTAGCTCCCGAATCCCTTTATATATCCCTCCTCAATTCCAATGAAGTCGTCACTCCCCCGCCCCAATCTGCGAACATGCTCGTGTCCCCGACTTCGTCCTCCTCCTCTTCCTCGTCCTCTCCTATCCACCACGCCAGTCTTGTCGACCCTTCCCGGCACTCTCCTGCCCTCCTTGAGCTCGTCGACCTGAAAATCACTCGTGGTATCCTCGGTGAGTCAAAGTCAATCTTATCTAGTTCACAATTCTCATCTTTGCTATCAGAGTACGTGGTAGATTGTGTAGTCGACACAGTGGACTTCGCCATGTGCCGCCCCTCTTCCACCCATGGACGCCCATTATCTCATCGTCCAGAGCATGCCAAATTCACTACCTTTGTTAACAATGTCATCAGTCGTGCTGAAGTCTCCACTCCAACGCTTCTCGCCACACTTGTTTATATTGATCGTGCCAAGCCACATCTACACATCGCATTAGAAGAGTGGGCACTTGAACGTGTCTTCCTTGGCGCACTGATTGTCGCTTCAAAGGTGTGTACTTCATCTTCCTTTCATTCTATCTTGACAGCTGACCCGACTTCCAGTACCTGAATGATTCTACTCTCAAGAATGTTCATTGGGCACTCTGTACTGGAGTTTTCGGCAAGAGGGATGTCGGTCGTATTGAGCGCGAGTTCCTCGACGTCCTCGATTTCCAGCTCGGTATTACAGAGGATGATCTTCTCGCCCATCACGATGGTCTTTCCGTTGTCGCCGCCTCATCTCGTTCTCGCCGTTCGTCGTCTGGCTTCGTTCATCCTCATTCTCGTCGGACACATGCGCGCCAAGTACAACCAGTGCCCGCATTGGATCCTTCAAGTCCCGAATCCTCATCACCGGCATCTGACTCGCCGCGCACTCCATCTACGTCAGCCTCATCGCCGGCTTACCCCCACCACAAGGGAGGACAGCCCCAGCATTCTTCCAAGACGCTGGACCTCCTTCGTTCATTCCCCGTCATTCCTCTGCCGGCTCAGGCACAACAAACTCATGGCCACGGTCGATTCTCATCATCACAGTCTGCCCATGTTCATCGGCCGATACACCTACAAGCATAAGGTCCTTTGATGACCGTCTTGGCCAACACATCATTAACCTGATCTCCACGAGGTCCCTCCTAGAATTTACAATGGGGGGACATCTTCATCTAGTATAATTGCCCTATGTTCTCTCAGCATCAATGACTCCCATCCATCTTCTTGTTCCTTGGCGTCTTTTTTCATCGCGTTTCATCCGTTTTAACTCATGGCTCTGTTATCTTATTTGCTTTTTGTACTTCTCATCACCATCATCATCACTGTCACCAACAGCACTTGCATCATTTTTACTCATAGCATCCACTCCTACTTATATAGTATAATAGTCGAAAAAAACTACATACGCACTTTTATAAAGCTCAACCTGATACAAGTTTCAAATGAAATCATTGAAAGTTTACGCAGCTTGCTATGTTAGGGTCGCTGTTAATTTCTAACAAGAAAGTGATACGTGTCGATTTTCGTCAAAACAAGTGACGCGTAATGAATGCCACGTCGTTTAGGCGACTCAGTGCAACGAGGCGCGCTCACTGTTGTCACAACCACGTCTCAATCACAAACACACCACTCCCGGCGACCCTGAACCGCGATTGAGTCAACAGTCGTCACGCACGGCATTCTAGGAATTCTAGGAATTCCCGTGTAGATCGAAATTATGAACACGATCGCCTATAGCGACATGTTCATTGAATGGAAACTTGACTCGTCATCGGCGCGAGAACCGCATTCGGCGACCAACCTCAGATGGCCACATGTATAACTTACAAACCGGCACCTCACTGACTCTATAAGCCAAGTGTGATCAGGTGGTTCGGCGATTTATATAATACGATGTGTGAGGACTCCCGTCAGTGTCGCCCACTATGACACTTCCCGCACTGGGCGCGATCTCTATACAGTCACCGGAAGGTTTGTTATTCCATCAAGGTGAGTGCGTTGTGGAGGGCAAATTGCCTTCGATCGCAGCCATGTATTGAGTCAGCCCAGATTTCCCGGCTCCGGAGGTATGATTTTTTGCCGGAAGCGATCACGCTGTGTAATCAATACTTGATTTGATTTCTTTCTTCGAGAGAACGTACGAGTTAAAGTGGGTTGCGCTGGTTCACGCAGCACATTAGTGTCATACGGCGAGTTGTGGGACTGGGTAATGAATTCTACAATTCGATTCACCCACATGCTTACTATCATGGTGGGGAGTCGTGGAGGTGGCCCCACTTCTTGGTCCGCCTCCTCTGTTTGATTGATTCGTGGAGTTCAATGTACCAGATACGTGATCCATAAACCTACGGAAGGACGGTAGGAATGGATCCCACTAGGAACTTCAAATGACATGGAGACCTGCTCTTCTGTGCGCTCTGTTCGTGGAAATCTGGAAACTAACTATGGGGTGTCCCTCGGACGGCTCATCTGTCGACGTCATGCGCTCGAGCCAAATGGTGACACTATAGCCAGTGCCAGGCCCATTTCGTACGCGCACCCAAACTCCAGAGATTGGGGGACTCTTGTCAGGGGAAATGCTCCGAGTCCGTATCGGCCGATGTCGTATCTATTCTCAGGTTGGGTGGGTCTAGTTTCGTTCCGTGTTCTTTTCCACGAAACGCTGATAACAACAACGTCACCCGTCTCACGGGAAGTGCTTGATCAAGAATCATCATGATGAATGTACGGCTTCCCCACCCCCAAATTTTGCCATCCTTGATCCAGAACTGTTTGCCCTTCCCAGACACTTACACCTTGCCTACTTAGTGTATATCAATTTCAAATTGTGGGGACTTTCCTATATCATTTCATCTGCCACGCGTTCGTGGACGTTAATGGTAAGTGGACGAATGTATTTAAACTTAGAGTTCGTCTATTCAAGTATACATCTGGAAAATTTTTAGCTTTGGACGTTGGACCGTATGTAGTACGCAGACATGACGATTGCCCGTACATCATCCGTGGCATGAGAATGATTCGGGGAATCCGGAACAGAGGCCGAAATAGAGCACTAGCTTCAGGCGACTTCTCTCCGCCATTTCGGAATTCGACTGCTCATCCCGTCCTCAGCGCGAGAGCGAGCGCCATGCAAACTGCAAAGCTCGTGAAGTTGAGAGCTTTGCATCAAAGACAGATGGCAACCGCACCATGATGTCGATGATTCGTGACAGTTATGAACGTGGCGTTTGATACGTATGTTACGATATAGGCGCCTACTTTGGACGTTAGGGGCTGACACGTTGATGGAATAATTACACTGCCCGTGATGCTCAGTCTTACCTTATGTGCTCTAATGCTCTGAACCTAGTAATATATCTTGTCTTCTTGTAGTTCATCTGAAAGACTCCTCGACATAGGCTGCTTCACATTAAATCTTGACTACCTGTGGTGTGGACGACAACACGTGTCCGACTATCACAGGACACGTTTTGTCTCTGATCTGTTTTCATGATTGAAGAATGACGGATTCTCGCAAGTACTTATGTCATCCTCATCTGTCCCCTTGGTCGCATGAAGATAAGATAAGATCGAGCAGTTCGCGGTCGTGGTCACGTTATGTGGTCAAACGGATTGGGCCAGGCATTATTTGGCCCGTGCCTGGCGCCAAATATTACATGCGGACTGTATCGCCACCATCTCAAATCTAACCATACTCCGTGATTTTTGAATTCCGTAGACGGTTTTCTAGCTCACCCGGTAATTCGCATGATAATTATTGGCACCTAAATTTTCACATTCTGCCAAGATCGGACGACTCTGCGTGGATTACCAACGAATACGGCGAAATGCAGGTCGAACTCCGGGTGGAAATTTGTCGCATTGGGAGAACCCCTGGTCACTAGATTTGTGATTACTCCGTGGGGTCAGATGTGTGCCATCCAAAAGACATCCTACACGGACACCTCGGCCCCTTGACTTTTGGTTATCATAGGCTGCGTTGGCCCCACAACAGCCTAACGACTTGGTTTCGTTCAACGTAATAAATATCAAGTATCCACAACCCTTCAAGTCCAGGCCTTCGCAGCATTTGGCTTATACCAATATGCTTTGTTGAGTTTCTTGTCTTTTCAACTCACTCGGGCTTGCGGCGACTTTACACTGACTGATCCTACTTCACGGCACGGATATCGGTATCTTAGACGAGGTGGTTGCCACAATAAGGGCGCCCTTTGCGTACCTGACTTTCCAACTTGACAGGCTTTTCTCTAACTATCAGATCCATGAGACTTGGACTACTGACTGGGTTGGCGGGCTCGTGAAGAAGACTCCCCAAGATGGCCGACGCGTGGAATGAATCGCTGAAAAAACCGTTATCAGTCAAAGCTTCAATGTTCAGGTAGCCTTCCAAACCGAACTATCCGAAATTGTCGATTTCTGTATCCATTGATATAGCGCCGAGGTCATTGACCCATATGTATCATAGAACAGTTACATTGACAACTCGCTTAACCCGGCAGTAACATATAGAACAGTACCCATTTATTAGCATTTGGTATGCCTGAGTCTCAATTGGGGGTATCACAGCGTCCAAACAGGATCTATATGCAACATTCTCCCGGTGGAGAGGTTTTTTGACCTTTCTTCGGTCTACAGATCACGCGACGACGTAGGAAGCATTCGGACCCCCGAAGCACCGGTAGACCATGTTTCAAATGTGTCTTTCGACTTGTCAGGGTGGTGTTCTAGAATTGCATTGCGAACATGTGTCCAAATTCTCTACTTGGCTAGATCAGACAAGAATCACCTCTCGCTGTGACAGTTGGCTGGGAAAGTTATCCCCTTCATACATGACTTGTCCTGAACTCGGAAAGAAAAGAAAGCAAGGGCGATTTATTTCGCAATCGCTATCAGACTTTGAACAGGAGGTATATCGAAATGAATCTCTTCAGCACATGCCCAGATCAGGTACCACGCGTCATCTCTATATGCCTTTTCAACAAATTCCCATGTGCCCGCCTAGCTCAATCGGCCAGAGCGTCAGACTTTTACGGATGTTATATCCTTAAGTCATCTGAAGGCTGCGAGTTCGACCCTCGCGGTGGGCTTGAGGTTTCTATTGTAATCCATATATTTTTGGATTTCTGTACGGTTCACGTGATTTAACCTGAATTCATTCGGGGCCCTTCAGGAGGGCTGCTTCAGCCGGTCTCATGCCTGGTAAATGCATTCCCCGATACACCGCCGATGCACGGCTGACGAGTACAATAGGGTGGGAAGTGGGAAGGTGTGTAAGTACTATGATAGTCTTTGTCCAATCCTGGTTGGTAGTCACCAGACGAAGTTTCCATCCCACAGAACGGTTCTTATTTGGAGAGGTCGTCGAAGTGGATCCGAAAGTACTCGTGCCAGTCGACACACTCTGCCTGGATTTGACGAAGGGATCGATCATTCAATCCCCCCACTGATACTGATTGATCAACTATGTTCGCCTCCACAAGTCTCACTTCCCTTCTTCTAAATTTTGTCGCGAGTGAATGATTCTTCAACATCTTGGTTTATTGACACTTGGTGCTCACAGCCGTATAGATCTATCTACTCAATTACTGGGTTTGCTTCCTCCTGAAGTGTATCTTCATCTAGTCCTTTACTCCAGTCCATGAAAGAATGAATCGACGAAATGGTGACCTTTGAACCAACCTATGTCTGATAGGTCCTATTCAAAATCAATTTTCACGTACAGCTGTGGTGTGATGCTATCTGAGCAACATCATCCGGTCATCTATTCGTCAAACATTTGATTTCAACCCTGAGTTTCGTGTGTATCACCCTGGCTTGTGCATTTGCTGTGAAAACGCTTTATTCTATGAGATAAATCTGTGATTCTGAGTTGTTGGTAGGACGAAATAGGGTTAGTGAAATTAGTTAAAGCACACAATTTACAATTTTCATCGACGACGCTCGGAGAACAAAAAACCCTGCTTTTCTTGATGGTATGGAATCAACCAAGTCTATGTTTCTCTTCTCGTGCCAGTGGTCTGGCTCGTAAGTCCAAAATGGAACTAACTATCACTAGTCTCCGTTCATGAAACATATAATAAATATCTTCATACTGATTGTAGAGATCTCTGTGAACGAGTATAAAAGATGATCCGTGTGGGACAAGAGGAAGAGATGTGTAATAGCCCACCCATCAACTTGTCAGACATTCTTCATTATGTTCTCGAATAAGAGTGAAAGAAACTTTCGTTACGGTAAAAAAACAATTAAAGATTCACGCTAATAGCCCACCGCGAGGGTCGAACTCGCAGCCTTCAGATGCATCCTGCCTAAGAGTCTGACGCTCTATCCGATTGAGCTAGGCGGGCAGATGGAAATCTTCCAGATATGCGTGGACTCATCTCTTTCTGGTGTAAATCTCAGCTGCGACTGAACCACGTATCAGTAGAACGAATCAGACCAGACCCTGCATATGAATGAATGAGTGACCCGTGGATAGATTAACGTTATATCTGGTTCGCGACTGAATTGCTCGTTTGCCGTCTGGTGGAAAATAGATGACAGAAGGAGAAAAGAGGTTCCAAATCCTCGTGACGGGAGAGGAAACCAAAATGTGAGAAGTGAAGATACTTACGACAGCGCACATGAAGTTGTCGATTTTTCTGTAAAGCACTAGTCGTAGATCGTGGAGCTGTGACAGCGGCGTAAACTTACAGCAATAGGTACTAAGCGAAGCTTTATTTCGCGTTATCGCCAAATGACCCTCAAGTAACGGAGACCGGTGCGAGAGACGTATCAAAAGCGAATTGGATTGATAGCAGGATACTGCCTCCCGCAATCTGGCAGAAGTGAAAACCGGTACATCATGTGTTACATACGGCTGCCCCGAAGACTCTTGGAATGCTTCTCTCGAAGGCCACGAGATTTGGAATTCCAGAATGCTTCGACAGCGTTCGGACCGAGATTACAACGTGAAGCTTTGAAGCCCACATCCAATTATTTATGGTGCAACGATGAGAGGAATAGATGCAAAGCCGGCGGTCTGCGTGATTGTTGGTGAGGTGGATGGTCGATGGAGAGAATTGCTGTTGGGCGTTGTTGACATTGTCGGTGTTGTCTGAATCTAGCTCTGCGGGTATATTAGCACTTTTCAGACTGTTGTTCTAAGTATCTTAAAGGTTTCCATGGTTTGACTGCACCTCTTTGAGGATGACTACTTCCAGGGCAGAGTCACAACTTCCCCGTCGGAATCGTTCTAATACTGCCCAGTCTATCTTGCGACCAACCCCAGTTGCTCCTCTGAAGTTTGGAGACTCAAAGGTGCTTAATACATGGGTGCATGACCCTAAGGACGACCCCAAAGTTATTTTCAATCAGTCATGGTGGCCAGGCGTGTCGGAGGGAGACTTGTTGCGCGTAATGGGCTCCAACATGAAGAATCCAGAAACCGCGTTTTTCTTGTGTGTACCCAAGGACGATGGGTGTGTAAAGCCTCAATTGCAGGTGAGTTAATCATTTTTGTGTTGAGTGAAAGGCAAGAACATATCGCGTCCAAGATCTCGATACCAAAGCCCATTGCAGATACCTTTGGGCTGCGTAACAATTCCGAAGTTACTTTAATCAAGGTAAAAGTTTCTTCATCCTCATGTATCCATGGTGTCTCAAAGCTTTTACGAAGGTCGATAAACAAGACTGTGGTGCCGAATACGTCGAACTGATCTTCCAGGATCAATATCTTGGACGGAATGATATGTGGAGACTAGGAAAAGACCTTGTTGGCCAGTGCATCTATACTGACCAGCACATCACCTTTGTGGGCAGCATCGCAGCTAAAATACAGAACATCTACATTGGTGGAAAACCCGTGAGCCTATATTTCTCGAATTCATCTAGAGCTAATGAGTTAATCGATAGGTGTCATCGGCGTGCGTAACTTCTGCCACGAAGGCTATCTACAAGTCTCTCTCTGCAAAAATGACGATTTTCATCCAAGTCTGCCGTGAGCTATGGGAATTCGCTGGTGATGGAGAGCGTTACTACGAAAAGGTCGTTCATTCTTTCCTCCCCGCTCTCTTCCAAAAATGGCGCGAAGCAGGAACAAACCATACTGTCACCATTGTCCTTATTTCACGCGTCTTTTACGAGGAATCTGAAATCGATTATGCAGCGGGTCCCCTGCGCCGGGATGACGACGGGAAATGGTATAAGGATTTCTTCAAAGTCATCACCGATCTCGAGGTGATAAATGAATGGAAGCCTACACTCGTGAGCCTTAAGGACTCGTTTTGGGACTTTCAGCGGGACATCCTCCTCACGCACCATTACCACCAGTCAACGCTGGACGCCTCGACAATTGGTCCACCCGCGCAAGTGCGTTTGATTGGGCGCATCTCATACGCCCATGACGGACCTGTGCTTGAGGCGATCAACCTCGCACTAAATCCAACCGAAACGCATTACATCGACCGCTCGCTGTCACTCACTGGGACAATGACGATCATCATCACGCCTGGCTCTGGATACTTTAAGGTGTCTAAGGACCTCCTCCGGCTGACTACCACGCGCATACTCGACCAGGGGTTTGTGATCCAATTCGTGTCGCTCACGAAGCCGCCTTTACACCAGAGTCCTGTCTTCAGTTTCCGCAGCACTGAGCCAAAACAGGAACTTCTGCTTGATGGGAAGAGTGTTTCCCAGGCGTTGGATCCCCTTTGGGGCACCGTGGAGAATGAGGGAGAGATGAAGACATTCTGGTGGGAGCCCTTTTGGGTGTCTATCACATTTTGGGACAAGCAATTAGATTTGCCCTTCAGAGGTGACAGGTAAGGGTCATCCTCCATTAGATCAGGATATTGATTCAAGAAACGTTCAGATTCATAGAATGCGCTCGGATGGGACAGATTCAGATGCTCGGTCTGCTCGAACTCGATGTGCTTTCAAGCATAGAAATCCCTTTTTTGCCCGAGAACAGCAACGAAACGTCTTTGTCTACTCCACCTCAGGGAGCTGTAGAGGACAACTTTCCATCGCAGGCAGAAGCCGACAAGTTCGATATGGACATCTTTGCTCTACGGCCAGAATCGAAGGTCGTCACTATAACTCGAGATTCGATAGCTTCCTCAACAAGTAATAGCTCAACTGGAATGACATACCGCCCTCCCGAGAAGCGCCCTCTACAGAGAAATTCTACGACTGGAAAAATAGATCCGATTGAAGAAAGCCCGAAGCGAGTTTTCGCCACCCTTCCAGCTGAAGACTCCTCAGGAAAGTTGAAGTCTGGAACGTCTACTTTCAGCGGAATTAGTAAATCTCCTTCTCAGTCCTCCATCCTGTCGTTGCGTTCAAACCTCTCCGCGTCGTCTTCAAAGACACGTTTATCACAAATTGCGGCTCCCAAAGCCACTCTGGCATCCAAACTTGCCCCCTCATGGCTCTTCAACCCTTTTCGAAGCCAGCCCAGTGAACCGCAGACCTCACCTATCTCAGCCTCTGCTTCATCAACGACTTATGATACCGCTCAAGAGAAGGAGAAGGACAAGTCAACACCAAAACCCACTTTGGGTTCAGTACATTCGTCCCCAATCCGTATGCCCCTTTCCCAGCCTTCAACGTCACAAGTTAGCCTGAGCCATTCCCCTCTCGCCAACTCTCCCATGCCCGTTGCCATTCGAAAGTCTGCTGCTTCCACCCGTCCGAGCACAGGACGCACCTTTGAAGATGACATGCTCCTCCCCCAACGCATCGCCTTTCCCCGTCGTTCCCCTGTCGGCACTCCTCCACGCGACGAAGCGATCTTTGTCAAACGCCGCAGCGCCGCCTCTATCCATTCCCCCTCCTTCGGAGGTCCTGGCACCTCATCTTCCCCTGGGGTGATAGGCAATCCCTCACAACCACAATCTTCCATTCCGCACTCGCAATCGAGCCTCGCGAGGCGTTGGCAGCACATGTTCCCGCAAGTCCTTACAAAATACGAAATCAAGTGGAAACCCATAGCGGTCCCGATGTGTCTCCCACTTACCGTTGAGTACCTGCCCACCAACGCGGAGCTCGAATCATTGTACGACGTGTTCTCGTATGATTTTGTCGTGGACCCGGGGGAGATGAAGAGTTTCTTGGTGAAGCCCCCAATAGCGAAGGGGAACCTGGAAGAGTGGCGGAAGGCATGGGCGTTGGTGGTGATGAGGGGTATGGCGGCAGTCAGGCTTGCCCAAGGGTTCCAGTTCGTGGTGCGATGCCCTATCAAAGGTGGAGGGATGGAAGAAAGGATGGCGTTGAGGAGAGCAAAGTCATTGATGGTAGAGGACAATACGCCCAAGTGCATTGGAGCATCTGATGTGTTGCATTCTCCAGATGATCCGGTATATTTGAGCATGACGAATGAGATTCACCATATCTCGTATACTGGAGAAGCTATACAGGTTAGACGGTATGTACGGCGCAGGCCGACTTCTAAGCCGTTTGAATATCAGTGTTTGATGTGGCCAAAACTCGGAGGTGTGCATCTCTTTGACTTCTTGGTATCTGATTTGAGATAACCTATGTTGTAGGTGGCTACACGGAGTTATCGACCGCATTTGAGTCTCATGGTCTGGAGAACTATGGTTGGAATCGGTAAGAATTACTTCTATCCCCCTTGCAAAGGATGTTGTTAATCACAACTGTCTAGACTTGACATGTTGGTCGCAGGTTATGAGCACAACTTTAACGAATCCCTTCGTTATTGGCGCACACGATTCATCGTTATACCTTCTTCGGAGGATCCCCAGCCCGTCTCAGGTCCGAATGGAGAGAAGCTTAATGAGGAGGAAATCCGTATTATGGGGATTGAAAAGCTTGCAGACCAATTTACGAAGCTCCGATGGCAACCCCTGGAGGAAAAGGCTGCGCATCCAGCCCCACCCGTGCGCTTCCTGCCGACGACACTTGGGCCTGCTCAGTGTATCTGTGATGCAGCGTTGATGGAGCAGCTCGATCAGATTCACGCCGCAGGCCCATTGAAGAAGAAGATGAGGAGTGAAAGGGAGATTGGAGATATGTCGCTCGCAGCTATTGCGAAGGCGATGCGGGAAGAGGGCGGTGTACCAATCAAGGACTATCACTGGCATCGCTCGTTTTACCCAAACTCGTTCACAGGCTATGACATGGTATCGTGGCTTGTCAGGGAGTTCAGGGACGTGTCGTCCAGAGCGCAGGCAGCAGAGTGGGGTGTCAAACTGCAAGAGAAGGGTCTCTTCGAGCATTGTCGAGGACTCCATAATTTCTTGGATGGGTGGGTATGGATTCACTTTTCGCAAGCGTCGTTCTTATTCTGTTGACGCTTAGGCATTACTTCTACCGCTTGAAGGGGGAGCACAGTGTTTCAATGACATCTAAGGGCTGGTTTAGACGGTACACTACGGAGGGTGAAAACCCAAGGGCAGCCTATTATCCATCTAGCAACGTTCGGCCGACAAATCTTAGCCCTCGGAGACATAAGAAGCGGATTATTCTCAGTCAGAGTATGGTCATTGACATAGATCCCAACAAGGTACATGCACGAGTCTTTCACGCAGGCACATTCACTGACCGGAAAATTAATTTCAGAAAAGCGATCAGGCAGAATCTGTTATCCTGCACCACGATATAATCCACAACCCTGGCACTGTATTTCATTTTGAGCTCCAGTGGATCGGTACTACCGCTCGCTGCATCGAGGACCTCATTCGTCAATGGGGACGAATTGTCGATAGGTACGGATTGAAACTGGTAGAAGCCTACGTTACACAAATAAGTGACATTCGTGAGCGAAACGCGTTCCAATCCTGCTTCCCTATGAGGCTTGCCGTCCAACCCCCTATCGTCATGGACATCGAAAAGCGTGTGCCAGAGGGGACACAAACAACTCATTATTTTGAATACGCACTGCTCAAGAAGTTCGGATATATTCTTGACGTCGAGGCCGCTGCACTGTACCCAGAGCACATAGATGTGGTCTATTCGTATCGCCGTTCGCCATACAAGTATTCGCAGTTCGTTCACAAGTCTGGTCAGGGATTTATACAGGTTCTTGGAGGCTCACAGGGTTTCTTGTTCTTGACAAATCGTTTGATGGGGCCTGGGAGGATGGAGAAGAGCAAAGACTTGAGGAGAACACCAACGGTAGAGACGATCAGGATCGAACTGTACAACTTCGTGTCGGACAAGAAGGCACTTGAGGACTTCTATGCGGCGGAGATCGCAATGTTGATGCAGTACCAGCCAACCGAGGAGCCACCTCCACCTATCATCTAACGGGTTGATTTCCAGTGAACAAGTGTGATCTATTAGTGGGACATTAGTAGGGTATTTCTGATGCTACTTTTGGGACATTTTGAAACTATGATACGTCGTGTGCACTAACAATCATGTCCCGTCCGTTTGAACGCACGGAACGACGCCTGGGATCCCGGGACATTGGCTTGCGCATGTCTATGTTTGAAATGTGGAAAAATCAACCATCAGCATCTCATATGCTAGTCTGAGAAACGCACCAAAAGCATCCTCTTCGTCTCGCCCTCCCTTTCCAAGGCCAATATTGCCGTAGTATCCCCGCACCCGTCGATACACGCTATAGCCCATTCCCTCGTACATGTCAATTGCAACAGAATTCGCGCATCGCACGTATAGGTCAACGAAAAAGCCCTTATAGATTTCGTCCGAAACCATTTCGAGGAGACCCATCATTTTGCGCGCAAGTCCTAGCCGCCTGTATTCTGGGGCAACGGTGATCGCGGTGACATGACCATGCCAATCGGTGTTGCTTCCCTCGGCCTTTCCAATAACTGTAAAGATGAACGACAATAGAATGGACTTGCCGACAGAAAGCCATTGATACACACCATAGCCCATCATACGCCCACTGGGTGCTTCTTGTACAGAACAGAGATCCGGCCAACGGGATAAATAACTCAAATAGAAGCCAATTCCATACTACAAGATGTCGATCACAATGTTTAAACGCACTGGAAGAGTCACGGGCTTACAGTCTCCGTCCAAATGTCCAGGTTGCTACAAGGTTGTGCTGTCCGTCAAAAAGCAGAGTCATTCGAAATTGCATAGGACCTCGCTCACATGTTATTGAATTTGAACATATCTGTGGCCTTGAATGGGCGGAGAACGCTCATGGTTCGTTATATATCGTGGGTGATAAGGATGAGAAACAACTGGTAAAGTGTGGGTATTCGGACTTTTGTGATAAATTTTACAAATTAGACTAAATTCACTTCCATTTTAAGCTTCGAGGCTTGGTTGGTCGACGAAGAGCAGCTTTAGTTTCAGAAATAAATATCTGATGTAGAGTAAGTTTACGATTTGGCCTGTCGTCACCACAAGGGAGGTTCTGGTCACAATTGGGAAAAAGTGCAGAGCGACGTACTACGTTTTGTACGAAATGTGATTTTACCGCTCACGAGTCATAGCAACTCTCACTTATTTATCACAAGGTCCTAAATTCAGCAGTAATCGTCATCGCATAGACTCGCTACCGATAAATACACTTTTGCAGCCAGGATTGTTGGACGCAATTATAATAGGAACAAGTGAGTTCAATTTCACGAATACCGGTGTCTCGACAGATTTTTAGTTGAATACAGCTGCATCGCATTGAACTAATTAACTTGTCTCTCGGATGGGACTCCTGACGGCTAGATACCACTTACGTCCGACAACTTTCCGTGCGTATAACTACTCGTCCTATCTGTAGCTCTTTCTAACTATGGCCAGACTTTGTGATGGAAAAATTAGGTTTAGATAAATGATAAGAACGAAGCTCATTTCGGTGTGTAGAAGCTGGATAGACGCTCAGCGCGCTTCTAAACAATTATAAAAGGGTCAATGGCCCACTCTGATTATGAAGATTTGTCCAAGTCGTAATGCCCTCTGTCTACAAAGGGACCAAGATATTTCTGAGCGAGATATCCAGAGATGCTGTTGTGGCAGATTCTAGCCTTGCAGTATCCCCGGAAGCTCCTTTCTTTCCGACGTCTTACGATTTGGGTCCGGCGCTTGTTGCAGTTCCTAGTGCGGTATAACTTTGCATCTCTCACAACAAGACCTCACCATGTTCCAAGGCTCGCCTCCTGTGTGGAAACCACAGAAACTGCCAATCGTCATCAATGCTGACGAGCCTGCCGTTGATCCACGGAGCTTCTTGCAGTCCTGCCCATTCGATGCAATGTTCAGGGCATTAAACATTACCTCCCCAGGTCTATCCTTACGTGATTTCGACGTAATCACAGACCGAAAAAACCTCCGTGCGCTTCTGAACTTTTTCATGGATAGAAACCGCCAATCTCACCGCATCGATGCCGAGCTCATTGGAAGTACTCTTTTACTTTACCTGGGTTGGTCAGAGTGGGGTTACAGCCCTTTTTCAGCGAGGAATTCCTATGGAATCAACTTCGAGAGGATGTTCACAACCCCGCTTCCAGAAGGAATCTTTCAGCATAACCGTGTCATTGCTTATCGCTTTGGGGGTCTTAAACTCATGGTCAAATATCAGGTTGATGCTTGCATCGGCCCCCTGAGGACACCTGAAGCAAAAACCATGCAACCTTCCACCTTTACGACACCTACAGGTCTCAATGTTATTTCCACCGGAAGCATGGTGTCTCCGGAGTCCATCGTCGAAATCAAAACGCTTCGTAGAGGGTATAATGATCTCCTTCCCCGAACGATGGAACAACTTTGGTTCTCGCAGACACCGATTCTTATGACAGGATATCATGATGGAAACGGCTTGTTTTCGTCTGTCGAAGAAAAAGATACCATGGAAGCACTGAAGCTGTGGGAGAAAAATAACACTGCAGTGCTTCAAAAGGTTGTTCGAGTGCTAGAAATGATCAGGGTTCATCTGTCTTGCTCTTCTGTCAAGGCGCAGGCCATCGTCCTCGATAGCAAAGGAATATTTCCTAGTATCAAATTTTTCAGCCTCATTGACGAGCGAGAGACTACGCTGCCAGACGACCTACGTCGGATGTGGAGCGAAGATCTCTAGTCACAATAATGTCAATATTGCTTGGCTCATGCGGAATAGGTAGTAGAGCTCTTTTTAAGACATGTTTGAGGTTGGTAACGTTCTTCTGATTGTGCAACTCGGAACAGGGAAAGAATTCAAGCTTCCTGGCGTGTCAGATGCACGCCATATGACCAAAGAGTGAACAAGACCAACTTTCTTGGTTCTGTGTTTCTGTCAGGAGGGTATTATCATCCATGCGAAGCAAATGAATTCGCAGGTAGAACAAAGTGATTGATTATTCGGTTAAGATACTCTTGATATGGAGATAATCATCCCCCATGGCTATCTAGACCTCCGATTCGGAACTACTGTCAGCTCAAACCTTATGCATGAGTCTTGGGCATGCGAAGTTCTTGTGATATTTCTCATGGGTACACTGCGTATTTGGTATGTACTACTTTGCAATCGGACTGACGGCACATACAATCGGGTCGTCAGACCGGCTCTGCTCGATACAACCTCTGTCCTGAGCGCATGCAAAGAATACTGTTGAAAGTGCGTTGTCCACGTTCCTTTGTAAAAGGCATTTGACATGTACAATCATTCAGAACCACGAACGCCACCGGAGTCAAAAGCCGAGCCTGACCGTCATCTCAACCCGTGAACGGTGTTAGCCGTTGTGACGAGAATCCTCTAGGAATCCCTACATTCTACTGGACGTCGCATAAGACTCGCACGCACTGGTCAGCGCCAAATTCGATTCTCGACAGCTGCATGTTAAATTGCATATCACAAGGAAGTAATTGGTTTGTAGCCACAATGAGCTGTTAAGAAGATTCAGTCCTACAACGGCCATGGCAGCCTTGTCCCAAAAGAACATGTACCCGCAACCACAGCACGCATGCGTACATGCTATGTACAATGTGCCGCATTTGCCCCTTGACTTGTCCGTGTTTTCGCGAGTTCCTACAGCACGCCTTCAGTTGCAGGTGTCTGAGTCAACTTGACTACGGATTTAACTAACACAAATTTCCGTGTCTTCTACCCGATCAGAAACTCATGGTTAAGGTATGTAGCGTCATCGTCATATGGTCTTGTTCACGCTGTTCAAACTGTTCGGTTTACTCGTCTTGACAGACCAAGGGTTTGGAATGGGCCAGTTTGCTTTGTCACGAAGGCCCTTTTGAAGTACCCTTCTGCACTTCCCAGGTCCTCGCTAATGTTTGCCGCGAGGAAAGCTGTCTTTTACGACCCTGCAGTATTACCGACCACTTAAAAAAAGCTTTGATCTGATTGTCATCTGACATACTGTGTGTTTTCCCGTAGAACGGACTTATAGTCCTTCGTGTTACAATTATTCTCTATCTCTAATTCGCTATGTCCTTTTTTCATCCCACTTACAAGCTTTCAAAAACGTGCTTCCTGTGGGGCATTGAGATATCTTCGCGTCCGTATGTCTCTCATATGAATAACATTAAGTGACACGTTTCCTGATGATGCAATCGCGGAAGTTGACTGCACCGCCGTTCTAGAGATGCGGTGTGACGCGGCCCACTCAAATTAATCGCGAGGCGGCAAGAATTCCAAGACAAGATTCTTTTAATTGAATTGGTGTGTTTAATGGCCCAACCCCCGCTTGATCTATTCACGCACATCATCACATGTGATGCGGAATCCGTCTTAAATCGGTTCGCTGCTGTGCAGAAATGTATCAGCAGATACATAAGCAAAAGGATATATTAAGTAGATTAATCAAATTGACTTGCCACATTGCTGATAATCAAGCAAAGCAGATAAGATGTAGTGCTGTGCCTACGGTGCGCCGCCTGTGTCAGCCAGGATTTGAACTTGCGTGTTCAATTCCTGCCCCCACCACCGATTACTAAGCGTTCGTTCAAACGAACGCTTACTAATGGACTCGTCTCTATGATTGGTATCAGGTAGAATCTGGGTAGAATTCGGTTTTGCGAGTGTTGAACTGATGTATGCTGCATGAACACACATCGTATACCTGAGTTGGTCTTTCATTGCATACCTGTAGACCCGCGATGTCATTCGTTAGTCACAATGGCTATAATTTATTAATGTTGAGATCATATGAATAAATCCTTGTCGGGATGCAATTTATGTCCTCAACTTCATCCACTCAGACATCAAATTGATATCCCAACACTGCATACATCAGAACAAGCTTGGTATGCTGCCCTTGCTCTGCACATTGGATTTAGCTGATCTCTTAATCTGTTCCGACAGTGTTTTGAGATGACTTTTTGATTTGACTCAAAACACGGTCTGTTTATTCGTCTCACGATGTCCGATTGGGTCCAGCCTCTGCGCCCCGCACCTAGACAGGTCCCGTGGTGCATCCTCTCCAACCTTGCCATGCTGCCACCTTGAGAGACGCTGGCAGCATGGACTTTTCTGCACAACCCCGTGCTTCACACCCTCTGCGTTGACTTCTGCACTCTGTTGCTTGTACTTGCTGTTGGTGCCTCACTTTTCCTGCATCCAGTAACCACGTCTTGACCACGTCAGATCCTAGGTGCCACTTGCAGGAGACAGTGTGCACGAGCCCAACAGGGGCTCTGCCCAGCGTCACTATCAATGGTTGTGTACTAGTCACTTTGTATTGGCTCTTTACAATATATTCCCCGCATTCTGGTGCCAGCTGCAAGTCCAGTATTACATCTGTTGATGTCAGCGCCGTTGCTTGTACCTAGCCAGTCCTGTTTTTACATGTTCAAGGTTTCTCTTGCAGCGTGACTGCACAGCGGTAGGACCTGTCCTTGTTAGACCTCTCAGAAGCTGTAGTAAGTCAAAAACATAAGACGTCAAAATAATCCATTTGGAGGACAAGAACAAAGAGTTGCCAACTAAGTACAACTACATCCGCATTTGATGTGTCACTCTCTGATTTCATTGCCAGAATGTTCTCCCTTTACTTCCAGATCATCAGCTCCTTTAGAATTGGTCGAAATGGTCATGATGACATACCACTCCAGGAAATATAAGACATTTTGACCCAGGTATTAGTCGATAACAACTCAAATAAATAACAGGTGGCGATACCAATCATGGAGACGAGTCCATTAGTAAGCATTCAAATCAACGCTTAGTAATCAGGTGGTGGGGGCAGGAATTGAACACGCAAGTTCAAATCCTGGCTGACACAGGCGGCGCACCGTATGTGCCTGAATCAAAAAGTGGCAAGGATCGAACCGCGCCGTTTGACGGAGTGTATGGTGAGACTCTATCCAGGACCAGCCCATCTTCGGAAGGGATTGTTCTAAATGTGAGTGATGGTCAAATTTAGATGACCATAATCAGTCTGTCTATACACAGAAATGGAGAAGACGGGCTTTTACATGGCGCCACATATTCTGGAAATGGAGTACAGTATTTGCTGAACTGATCGCTTTTGCGATCAGGGGTGACACGTTCAACAAAATTACTGCCTAAGTTGCTTACCAATGATCACCTACGTCAGACCGAAGCACTTCCGAGTAGCCTGATAATCCCACACGTTATAAGAGGCTTCAAGGTTCACAACAAACGCATCTATTACGAGGCTGCAGTCAAAGAATGACGTTGATCTTCAATCACAACACGCGATCATGCGCCGATAGCTTTACCCTATTGGCCAAGAACAATATGATGGGGAGGTTCGCTCCAGGACGCGCACATGGTGTGCTCCAATATAGCATATCGAACCGGGAGTGAGATGATCGAACGTTGTTTTTGCCACTGAGACTAGAGCTTACAAGACACTACCGATTTGGAAAAGTCAATATTTGCTCAAGCACAAACCGGGATGTGTTATTGCGCTCTAATAGACTTCTATCCCTATCCTGTTGCCTTCTCTCGTACCACTTGCTGGTGGCTCCACGATTGGGCATATGAAAACAGACTCGCAGGCCAATCGCCATTCAGGGGTTAGAATTGATGCCACTTTTGTAAATCGGATATTCGACTCCCACAAGTACACTGGAGGGAGCACAATCTTCGGGAGATTACATTTTCTATTACATGGGTGAGTGTACGTTGCATTACTCAGCGGAGTACACGTAGCAAAAAGAGACCCGACAACACTCCGGTAAATATTTCGCACACGCGTTCCAAAGCCCAGTTCATGTGTGTAAAGTTTGTCTGTCGTTCTATCTCACGGTGATACAAGGACGTACTGCGGAGATACGTTGAAAGAAAACATGTGAACAAGATTTTGACTATGTAGGTCATGGTTTCTTGTCGATTGGACGATACGGTGAGCCACGATGAACCAGATATAGGTGAAGGTGCACGAGGCAAGCTGGAAGGAGGATCCAGTGCGCAGAAGAGTGTAAACTTCACCTAGATTGAGTTACGAGCCGCGCACAGCGTAGTAGTTCGATCGAAGGCAAAAAAGGCTTGTCCCATCGCGATAAGCCACGGCATTGACGCCACTCATCGGTCTCGTACATATGACGACAGATGCCCGAATCGAAACTCCTGCCTCTTTCGAGCGAGTGTAGAGCGGATCCACTTGAATATTATGATAGGGGGAACTCCTCCTTAAGTACTTAGAATACCTTCTTTGCGTGCGTGTGTCATGCATGGCGTTCTCGTACTTGAATGTACACATGATCACTGTGAAGGACTTTCCGAAAGAACCGTAAGACGCAACAGAGGGAATAACATATGTTTTCCAAAGCACAAGCGTTAGTCCGATAAGGCCAGGAGTCTCAGTGAAGCGGGCGGATCTTGTCAGTGATGATAGAACACCAAGCGATAACGAATGTCTTCAAAAGACATTGCAGAGTAGCTGTATCTCTCCGACTGATTCCGATTGGAAGTGGGGAAACAGTCAAGAATGGCATGTGGGGCGGGGAGCCGATTAACTGTAAATGAAGAAATGACTGTCTTCCTTTTCCATTGTGGGACTTGTTTTCGCGCCTCGGCTAGCACATCGGCGAAACGTGTCCAAAAAGTGTCCTTTCCACCGTGTGTTCCGTGCTGCGATTCCAAGTATATCAGAGAAACTAGTTCGGTATCCATATAAACACATGTTCTCGTGTATAACCAGGAGGTGACGCACATGGCTCTAATGCAGGGACAGCATTGCAAAGTATCTGACTCCTGGAGTGGAGCTCGGGTCGGTATATCGCCAATGAGGAATGCCTGGTGACCACGTAACGGAAAGTTCGTAAGGAATGAGTAAGAGAAAGATCCATAGATGGACTGTGCCGTGTTGCGTAGCGTCTGACGTATTTTCGTCGGGTGGGAGAGAAAGTAGACCAGCTGACGAGATGACGCGTCGAATCTTGCTGACGAAATCAAGATGGGTTGAGTCACATCGAGTCAGTCGATTGCGCAGTGCTATGAGTCAATATTAAAGAACCACCGCCATCTGGATACTCCACGAAAAGGTACACGTCGGTTCAGCTGACTTGACAGAACAGTAAACATGGACGCAAACGACGAGCCTCCAGGTCGCTTGTTGAGGCTGTGCCACGTTTTGTCCACGTTTGCGCGGTAAATCCGGTGAATTTGTCATGCCGCCGGCATCCCTGCTATAGTAACTCTTTGGCGCCCATTTCCCTGATCTGATGAGTCGCTGTTTTGGATGGATCATCGACAGCCGAGTGTTGTTTTTGTTTTTGTTGTTATTTTCAATGATTAAACAAGTATCCCTACTCTCAAATTGTGTCATACTGATTGAATCTGCATCTATCTTCTCGCAGCGAAAAAAGTCCGTAATAAGAATCCGGGGTATCATTTCACTTCACTCGGGATGTGCACATCATTGACAGCTGCAGACAATCGTCATCGTCATCGCAATCGCAGATGAAAAGGATTAAGTCGTAATCAGGGTCTTAAGTCCGACAAGCTTGCAATCGAGAAACTGAAATTATGCTTGCTCACGGAAAGACTCGGGTGTGTAACGCACGCGTCCGGCCCGAACCACCATCTGATAAAACGAAGCCAAGCACCATTCGCGCAGTGGGAAGAATTTCGGATGGTAGACAAGCGACAAAACCAAGTGGCGTTGTGGTGGTTGTGTTATTCAAAGGACGGTCCGGAAGGTTCGATAGTCCTACGGCCCCCGTCCGAAGAGAAATACTGACGTTAAAAAGCCAATCCCAAAGGAAAGCTTAGAACGGAGGAAAAGACACACGCGCGTCGCGCACCACATGTGCACGCCCTCCGAGTCCGGACTTGACTCACTCAGTGCACTATACCCAGAAGAGAAGGATTGTTCAAAGAACGCGCCAATCAAGAGAACCCAATTCCCGATTCTCTTCAAAATCACACGACACACCCACGCTGCAACCCAGTGTACACCTGTGGCCTGCACCAGCTCAGTACTTCAGGCCCCGAAGAAAGCTAGCCCTTCCCGACCCGAACCATGCCAGTGTAGCGCATCCTAAAATAATGATGGCTTATCTCCTTCACCTAACCTTTTCAGGGCACAGCTTATCGATCGGCGTGGTACGTTTACCGGCACGATCATGATCGAAGTCGAGCCTCGTTCAGCTCGTGTATACTCCTTCCCGCGTAATGTATGTGCGTGCGCCCGGTTCTCGATATCGTACGGGATAAGTATGTACTAGTATAGTATATAATTAGCGCGGGCGCGACGAGTAAAAACGAGGGCGAGGCGCTGAAATGATAAGAGTGGGATTAGGTGTTAGGGCAAGGATCGTGATTGGATATCGATAATCTAGCATCCATCCATCATGAAGAGAGCGTGCAATAGCACACGCGCAACATACTTCACCATTATGTCGTTGAGTCAACTAACCCTCTGCCCTCCAGCTTCCTCTTCCAGTTTCCAGTTTCCAAAGTCTACGCGTTTGCCAGTCTAATCACTTCGAGGCGTGGTCACAAGGTGGATGGTAAGACAATAGTCTGCATGGCGCGGCGTTCGTTGCATATTTCCTGCCAGGAAGCGCTAGCCTTACTTGGACTTTCGCGCGCGCAGGTCCCACTGGTATGTTTCTTCGGGATTTCATGGAGTGTCATATGACAAGTGTGCACGCACGCCCTTGAGTCCTAGGACACGCCAGCGCTCCGACTTATCCCGGAAAGCGCCCCTTGCTAGTCGCCTCCGGTTTGTGGAGAGGGAGGGAAGATGGCCATTGGCGCCTCGGTCCGCACCGGCTCGCCCTTCAACTCGACTCGACTCGTATGTTTTCCGATGTTTTTCTCCGGGATTTATGAAAGCCGGAAGACTAAAAACGTTCTTTGTAATGCATGTAATCCACCCCAGGTTTACATCTGGATGATAAAGATCGCTTTGCGCTGCCGATCAGCTCGAAAGTTTGTGAGTAATCCAATTCGATGTTTAAACACGCTTTTTTGTACGTATCGACCATGTCATTGGATAACGCACCACGGTGAGCCTCTCATCACAACATGATTCTTTTTACCCTCACAAACGCCGACTTATCCTGAATCTCATCCGTTCATCCATCCGTTCATCCGATTGGTATCCCCCACCCAATCCAATCCAATCCATCATATCGATCACGTCGAAGGGTGGACACACGATCCGGCCAGACGTACCATCACCACCCCAAACCGTCACTAAAACCCGGAAAGAGGAAAGATGCAGATTGGAAAGGAAGAAAGGATGCCCAAACACAAGAAAACCGGTCCGAGAACAAAGACAAAAAAGACAAAATCACTACGAAAAACCAATTGTGGCGATCTGGGTGCTTGTGGCCTACCTCACCAACTAAGCAGGAGTACCGTGAATGATAAGATAAAGAACCACGCCCCCGCGCCCCCCAAGGTAAAGAAACGAGGAGTTTACAACACCATGCATAGAAAAGAAGAATCAGAAATCAGAATCAGATAAAACTTGAATTCGGCTACCTACCCCGATCCTGGGAACACCATGTGCATGCTGCACACTCACACGCACCCCACTTTCGCTCGTCTAAACTGCAGCACCGACAAACCGTCCGTCGTTCATGTTGTAATCAACTGGATGATGATAACGATCGCTTCGCGCCGCCGATCAGCTCAAAAGTTTGCAGGTAATCCAATTCGATGTTTAAACACGCTTTTTTGTACGTTCTTATTGGATAACGCACCGCGAAAGGCTTGCCGGCGAGCTTCGCATCACAACATGAGTATGTAGTTTCCAGCCTCGCAAACACCGACTTGTCCTCCGTTCAGCCGAGTGATACCCCCACCCAATCCAATCCAATCCATCGCATCCGCATCGATCAGGTCAATGGGCGGACACACGATCCGGCCTCTGAAAAGTGCCCATCGCCGGTCGAAACCGTCCAAGCCCCACTCAAACTCGAACTCAAAAAAAGAAAGAAAGAAAGAACCACTGAAACCCAAAAGCCGGTCCGAAATCAAATCAAATCAAATCAAAAATCGATTGATTTTCCCTATTGTGGCCAGCTGGGTGCTTGTGACCGGACCAGGTACTGCTACTACTACTAAGCAGAAGTATCGTAAGTGATAAGATAAAGAACCCCGCGCCTCCCAAGGTAAAGAAACGAACGGGCTGGTATTGGGAAAGAAAGAAATCAGAAATCAGAATCAGATAAAGACGTAAAGTCGGCCCCGCGCGCGCGTGCGCGCTTCGCGATCTTGACAAACATTGCACGTTGCACACGCACCCCGCCCCCGCCCCCGCGCGTTGAAGCGCAGCGGCAACCGCAAGCGGCGTGTACGCACCCGCACCAGTCCGGTTACCAATCCCGGTTATCAATACCACGCATGGCGCGTCGAATCCTTGGCACGCATCGCACAATGTTTAGCGCACTGGCGCCCCCTGCTCGTCTGAAGCGCAGCAGGCAGCGCGTAAGTTTGCCACCAAGACGATGCGTACCAAGGACGACCTTACCCCGCGCGCGCGCTCGCGATCTTGGCTCCGATCCATCACATTGATCAGGTCGAGGGGCGGACACACGAGCCAGCCAGCCAGAAGGACCATCACCACCCCAAACCAGTGTCATTGAAACTCGGAAAAAGAAGAGATTCTAGGGAGAGAAGGGACACACAAATCCAGAGACAACCGGTCCGAAACCAAAAACAAAAAAAATCAATCACTGTGATTCCCCACCCGATTGTGGCTAGCGGGTGCTTGTGACCCGGACCAGGTACTACTATGTACTACTACTATGCAGAAGTATCGTAAATGATAAGATAACGAACCCCGCGCCTCCCAAGGTAAAGAAGCGAACGAACGAGGGAGGTTACCAACAAATGAGGAATCAGAATCAGATAAAGACGTGAAATCGGCTATGTCGCATACCTACCCCGCGCGCGCGCTTCGCGGTCCTTGGCGAAAACTACACATTGCACATTGCACGCACGCACACCGACCAAAAACGCTCTTGATCCGTAACCTCCACCTGACCGCGGTTTTCCCACGGCCAAGTATAGGCAGGAAAAAGTACTCGC
>JAGGAQ010000064.1:0-62027 GCA_017657225.1 Termitomyces sp. T69sscA
CACTGCCACCTCTGGCATTTCTCCAGCCATCATCACCCGTGACCACCACATCAGCACCAGCCCTGGCCATCCTCAACACTTCTTCAACCACAGCTGCCACATCAGCGCTGGCACCAGCAACACTTGTCGCTCCTCCCCAGCCCATGCTGAAACTCCCATCACGCATCACAACCATGCATCACCATTGACCCAACCTCCACATGCCATGCCCCACTTCCGCTCCCCCCCCTCACTTCCTTGCTGCTACATGTCTCTCAAGCAAGACCCACTGCATTGCACAACATGTCTCAATCTCCACTACTGCCTTGCGCAATCCCTGGGTCTCACTTTGAAACCCAGTGCCGTGACTCATCACTGGGACCTGGGCCCGAGCCCTGGGGCTTACCTACAGCACAGTATATAAGTCGTAGAGTAGTAAGTAGTACTCTAGTCTTGATATTGCCATACATCTTGCATTGTTTCTTTGTGTTTCATCTCTACCTTGTAGTTTTGCAGGTTCTGATCTCTGTTTTTTGACTCTGTTTCATTTTACCTTGTACTCATCTCATATCTCCTCCTATTTGTCGTCTCTACTTGTCTCCTACTCTAATTCCATCTCTGCTTTACTCCCTCTCTCGCTTCCAACCTCTAAGTTCTCCTCGTCTCTTTGTCTCCTGCCTCAAGTCTCGACTCATTCCGTTTCCACTTCCCCTTATCTTATCTTGACTCCTTCCCCTTTTGGCTCATTTGATCTCTGCACCTCTTGCTTCCATCCCTGGGACTCGCTCAGTCCCTGCCCTGCCCCAGTTCCCTACTTGTTAATCTCCAGAACTTGCTCATGCACCAGCGCTTGCTCATTCCATTCCCTTACACCCCCAAGACTCACGCCTACCTCTGGGACTCATCCTCCACCCTTCCCTGGCTCTTACCCCCCTGGCCCAGCGCTACCAGCAATTCCTTGCTCACACCCCTGGCCCCGCTTTGATCTCCTACACTTTGCGCTCTCACCAGTATGCTGCATCTGTGGACATCGTGCGCACCATGTAAGGTATTTGTCCAGTGGACTGAGCCCCTATGGTCAGTGAAACCTGACAAAAGCATCAGAAATGGCCAGGGCCAGCGCTGATGTGGTGGTACACCTGCAGAACTCTATGTCTCAGCTTGCTAATCCAGACACTCCTCCAAATGCTCCAGCCCCTCAGAACAAGGCCTGGACTTGCCTGCTACACCTAGAGATGCAGGTGCAACTGACTCAAGCTTCCTTCACCTATCACACAACCAAATCCTCCACCCTCCACCAAACCACCAATCACATTTCCCAATCCCTCCAGGCACTGCTAGAGCGCCTACCCTCTATCACTGTGCCACCTCTGGCGGCATAACTACCTCTGGCAGCTCCAGCAGTTTCTCCAGTGGCACCAGCATCCTCAGCAAGTTTCCAGGCACAAATCCCACATCCAGCACTCCTGGACATATATGATGGTGACCACACTTCTAGGGAGTGCTTCTTCCAGTCCTGCCTGCCTTATATTCACCTCAGTAGAGATGCCTTTGACTCTGACACATTGAAGATAGCTTGAGTATTGTCATACATGAAGGCCAGGCAAGCCTTCACATACGCACTACATGTGCTTCAACATCCTGCAGGTGTTGGAAGCTTTACAGACTGGGCTGACTTTGAAAAGGATTTTTTGGTGGAGTTTGTCTCAATTGATCCTGTCAAATCCACTGTGCTAGCACTGCATAACAGGGAGCAGTATGGGCAGGAAAAGTGGACATTGGATGAATACATTGATTTTTTCTGGGTGTTAGTCAAGCAAGTGGCCTACCTAGATGGTCTTCAGCTGTGCCTCACGTTCTAGGACGGTCTGCACCCCATGTTGATGGAGTACATTGACAACCTTGCTGAGGACCACCTGGATGATGAGCAGATCACCTTCTGGTACAAGGTGGTCTGGGACCAGTGGCAGCTCATGGAGATCCAGTGGAAGCTATGCTGAGCACACCCAGCTCACCACTCCACTCTGATGGTGGATCTCTGGCACCCTGCTCCTATGCACTCAATACCTGCCTCTGCTCTGGCCACTCCCACACTACAACCTCTACCACCAGGCATTTTCATGGATGTAAATGCCACCCAGCAGCATCATCCTGCACTGCTACTGTGCTGGTGATGCAAAAAGCCAAAGCACTTTGCATGACACTGCCCACTGGGCCTGGAGGTGTGCTACCTCTCTACTGCAGAGCAGAAGAGAGCTTCTCTTGCAACTGTTGGCCACAAAGGATGCTGTTAGAGCCCCATCAACAGATGAGCCAGCACCAGAGTTGACTTCTGAGGAGAGTGGCACATGTGCCCCCCTCCTGGGCCTGGAGGAGGATTTTTGGTCAAGCAACAGATGAGACATATGCCTCTGTCATCAGATACTAAAAGGGTCACATGTCTGTCATTAGAAAATGCAAATACACACCCTGATGTCAACCATTATAAGATAGAAGAGCTTCAAATCCCCCTTTCAGATGTACAAACACCACCTTCTGATCTCAAGCCATGCTCCTTCACACCTGTGAAGCCCTGTTTGTGTGGTCCCCCTGCTTGGGAATGCTGGCTGCTCTTGCAATATGTGGTGGCCTCAGCTCCCTCAGCAAACTCACTGCACCTCAACATGGAGATTGAGACCACAGACATGCAACAAACCTGTGGAGTCACTGCTCTTCTGAATAGTGGAGCAACAGGACTGTTTCCAGACACAGAATTCATGAAGTGCCATGTCCTAACTACACAGCTGCTCTCCAAACCCATCCTGGTGTTTGATATTGATGGAACACTGAATGAAGCAGGTCCACAGCTTTGAAGATGTGTTCTCTAAAGCCTCTTTTGTGTCAGGTTCCGCTGACCACAGGGGCTCAGTCTACTGGGTGAACACCTTACATGATGATCACCGTGTACACAGACGCAGAGCACCAGGAGGAGTGCGAGGCGTAGGAGGCTGAAGCGGGGTGGGGGCGGTGTGTGGAGGAGTGCCAGTAGCGCCGGCGAGTGAAACGAGTGCTGGGGAGGGTGGAGGACGAGTCCCGGGGGTTGGCACGAGTCCCGGGGATACAAGAGGATGGGATGAGCGAGCGAGTCCTGGAGATTAAGAGATAGTCAGGTGCGGGTACTTAGCGAGTCCCGGGGATGGAAACAGAACTGGGGAAGTTAAGCAGCCAAAAGGGGAAAGAGTCGAGATAAGATAACGGGAGATGGAAATGATTAAGTTGAAAAGAGGAGCCGGGGATGGAGAACCAAGAGAGCTTAAAGTAGAAAAGGGAAAGGAGAGCAATTAGAATAGATTGGGAGTACGAGGTGAGTAGAGACGAGACAGAGAGACAAAACAAGACGAGTACAACAAGAAAAGAAGCAAGTAGAGATAACAAGACCGGGGCATGCAAGAAAACAAAACAGAGACAAGAACACAACAAACAAGATGAGGCTACAGTAATATCAAGACTAGAGTACCTACTTACTGCTCTACGGCTTATATACTACGCAGTGGGTAGGGCCTGAGGCTCAGGCCCAGGTTCCAGCGGCGGGTCGCAGCACCGGGGCTTGGGGTAAGACCTGGGGGCCGCGCAGGGCGGGGCAAGGTTGAGACATGTTGCACGGCATGGAGGTCTCGCACTGGAAACGCAGAGATACGCAGTAGTGGGGCGGTGAGGGGGAGCGGGAGTGGGGTGTGGCATGTGGGGGTCAGGTCAGCGGTGATGCGTGATTGTGATGTGTGATGGGGCTCTCGGCGTGGGCTGGGGGTGACGGGTGGTGCCGGCACTGATGTGGTGTGATAGCCGAGACCTGGCACTGATGTGGCGGTCACAGCGGTGATGGCCGGAGGATACCGTGAGTGGTGGTGGCTGTGGTGGTGACGGGCGGTGATGGCCGGTGATGGCCAGGGATGCCGCAGGTGGCAGTGGCTGGTGGCGTTGACGGGCGGTGATGGCTGGTGATGGCCGGGGGAGTTGGCCAGGTAGCGGTCCAGGCCTGGGGCGGTCGTGGGGGTGGTTTTGAGAGGGTTGGAGTCCCAGGGGTTGGTAGCAGGTCGTGACATTTTAACTCACTTCCAGAGTGCAAGCAGTGAGACCATGCCATTGAATTGATGCCAAACTCCAAGCCCTCCAGCTGTAAGGTCTACTTGTTAGCACCTAAGGAATAGAATGAGCTTAATGCTTTTCTTCAGGAGAACTTGGACTTTGGTCGCATTTGCCCCTCCAAGTTGCCAATGGCTTCTCCTGCCTTCTTCATTAAAAAAAAGGATGGCTCTCTCCAGCTGGTCCAGAACTACTGGATTCTTAATGCCAGGACAATGAAGAATCTATCATGCCCGTTACTAACCACTGGTACTCAGCCCTGGTCCCCAGGCTCTAACCTCCCCAAACCAGCCTTAGTGACGTCTTGGGCCTGAACCACTACCCAATCAGCCACCTTGGCAGCCTCCAGCCATCAGCGCCTGTCACTGCCACCAGCCACCGCCACCCCCAGCACTCCTTGACTATCATCACCTGCAGCCACCACATTAGTGCCAGTCCCAGCTATCCTCGGCGCTTTCCTCAGCTACAGCCGCTACATCAGTGCCAGCCCTGGCTACCCCCAGCACTTTCCCCAGCCCATGCTAAAGCCTCCCCTGGCTACCACTAAGACGCTGATGATGCCCAAAATTGTACCAAGTGGTGTCTAGGTAGGCAATCACAAGGCTAATAGCATCAGGTTTGCTAGTGGAGGTGAGCCAGGCAAGGTCCCAGAAGACGAGTTAGCAGAAGGCAGCAGTAAGGGAATGGTAAGATAATGCTTAGCGTAAACGCCAAGCGCTAGATGCCTGCTATAGTTGCAAGGCATGTAGAAGACTAAGACATTGGCAAACTTCCAGCGGCAAAACAAAGCACTATACAATGGCGCTCTGGCATGGAGTAGACTTCAAAAGAGATGAAATTGAGCTTTGAAGCCCAAGCATAAGAGGTAAAAAGTGAAGGTAACTTGTTATTTGCAGAGTATAAGTACAGTATATATAGTGAATTGTAAGCAAAGTTGCCGTTGGCGACCCAAGGGTTGCCAAAGTGGCAAACTGGGTAAGTAAATAATAGCCAACAATCTTTTATATAGGAAAATGTCAATCAGACCTTAGCGATGCCTAGTGGCGCCAATCAAGCTGTCTGTCATGTCAAGATGCCAAAAAGTAGGTATGAAATCACTAAAATGTCAGCGTCATGAAATGATGGTGGTTACCAGGGTGCAGCAGCAAGGCCGGTGAAACCTTGGGATCAAGAAAGTAAGGTAAAATAAATCAAAAAATAATAATGAAAAATACGCTAAGTATTTGTCCCGAGATTCAAACTCTTAGCCTTTTAGGAGGATGCCAGGTAAACCAGAGGTTATGCTAACCACTAGTCCACATGGCTGTGCCAATCAAAACATCAGTGTGCCTTTTAATACAACCTGGGTCTTATCAACACCCATCACACATTACAACCACACATCACTGCTGGTCTGACCTTTGCACACCACACTCCATTCCTGCTTGCCTCCTCGCCTTGCTGCCATTCCATGCTTACATGCTCTAAAAGTAAGGCCTTCCTTTGAGGAGCTTCCTTTGCACTGCATAACATGCATCAACCACTACCACCGCCTTGCACAATCTCCAGGCTCCATCTCAAGCTTTGGTGCTGTAACCTGTCACTGGAGCCCAGACCTGTGCCCCAGAGCCTACATACCATCCAGTATATCAGTCATAGAGTAGCATTGAGTACTCTAGTCTTGATATTGCTGCGCCTTTCTGTCTCTAGTTTTGTGTTTTGTTCTCGTTTCCTAGTCTTGGATGTCTTAGTTTCCATTTTTTGACTTATCTCATTTTTGTTTGTACTTGTCTTGTATTGTCTTGTTTCTCTCATCTCCACTTGTCTCATATCTCTCAAATCTAATCTCTGCTTCTTCTCTCTCTCTCTTTGCCTCAAGTCTTTGAGCCTCTCAACCTCTTTTCTGTCTCTCTCTTCTCTTGCCTTAGCCTTGACTCATTTCATTTCCTCTTCCATTTCTTGTCTTGACTCTTTCTCTGTTTGGCTTGGCTAGATCTCTGCATCCACTATCTCTGATCCCAGGACTTGCTAAGCCTCTTTGCTTGCCCTGGCTATCAGATCATCAACCCTGGAACTTGCTCTTGCCCTGGCTATCAGATCATCAACCCAGGAACTTGCTCTTGCCTTGGTGCTTGTCTTCTACCCTTTCCTTGCACCCCTAGGACTTGGACTCACCTTGGCACTCATCTTCCAACCCCCTTCCTCACCCCTGGCACTCACACTCTTGCCCCAGTGTAATAGGCAATCCCTCACTTGCCTGCTACTTGCATCTCTGGTCCTGCCCCTGGTCTTGCATGCTCCATGCTCTCAACAGTACCACTGTGTTTGTAGGCATTGTGTGTGCCGCATAAGGATTTGCTCAGTAAACTGAGCTCCCATGGTCAGCAGAACCTGACAGAATTGCTACCCCCTCCTCCTCATTTCCAAACTCATCAATACTCTCTGGATGGCACAGTACTTCACAAATTGGATGTCTGGTGGGGTTACAACAATGTGCGCATTCATGAAGGAGATGAGTGGAAGGCTGCCTTTCAGACCAACTGGGGACTGTTTGAACCTCTTGTTATATTCTTTGGACTCACCAATAGCTCAGCCACCTTCCAGACAATGATGAACAACATCTTCTGGGACCTCATTGTGGAGGGCATAGAGTGCGTATACCTAAACGACATCCTCATCTACATCAAAATGCTTGAAGAACACTGCCAGGTCACATGCGCTGTCTTGGAGCACCTCTGCCTGTCAGGTTCCACTGACCATGGAGGCTCAGTCCACTGGGCAAATCCTTATGTGGCACATATGATGTCTACAAATGCAGTGGTACTGTCAAGAGCATGGGGCTTAGAAGTCTGGGGCGGGGCCAGAGATACGAGCGGCAGTTGAGCAAGGGATCACCAGTCACATCGGAGTAGGAATGCAAGTGCTGAGGATGAGGAAGAGGGGTGGAAGACAAGTGCTGGGATAGACATGAGTTTTGGAGATGCAAGGGGAGAGGTGGAAACAAGTGCCGTGTGTGAGTGAGTCCCAGGGCTGGTGAACAAATAGCCAGAGCAAGCAAGAGGACTTGGCGAGTCCTGAGATCAAAGGCAGAAGGTGCAGGGATCTAAATAAGCCAAAAGGGGAAAGAGTCAAGATAAGATAGATGAAAGGGGAAATAGAGCGAGTCAAGACAAAAGCAAGAGACGAGAGAGTAGAGAGGAGACTTAGAGACTTGAGGCAAAGAAAGAGAGATGAAGCAGAGTTAGATTGGGAGTACAAGAAGAGTAGAGACAAGTGAAACAAGACAAGACAAGACAAGTACGATACAAAAAAGAGATAAGTCAAAAAATACTCTACAACTTATATACTGTATGGTATGTAGGCCCCAGGGCTCAGGTCCAGGGATTGTGCAAGGTGGCAGCAGTGGTTGATGCATGTCATGTGGCGCAAAGAAAACTCTTCAAAGGAAGGTCTTGCTTTGGGAGCATGGAGGCATGAAATGGCAGTGAGGCAAGGAGGTGAGCAGGAGTGGGGCATGGCGTGTGGAAGTTGGACTGGCAGTGATGCATGGTCGTGATGCATGATGAGCATCTTAGTGGTAGCCAGGGAGGCTTTGGCATGGGTCAGGAGGAGCGCTGGGAGTTGCCAGTGTCAGCGCTGATGTGGCGGCTGCAATTGGGGGAAGTGCCAAGGATAGCCAAGGCCAGTGCTGATGTCATGGTCATGGATAGTGATGGCTGAGGGGTGCCAGAGGTGGCGGTGGTTAGTGGCGGTGACAGGTGATGATGGCCAGGGGCTGCTGAGGTGGCTAGTTGGGTAGCAGTCTGAGCCTAGGATGGTCATGGAGATCAGTTTGGGGAGGTTGGAGTCTCAGGGCCAGGGCTAAGTGCTGAAGGTTGGTAGCAGGTCATGACACTGCCAGCACCAGCTCTATCTCAACCTGGAGAAGTGTGAGTTTGAGCAGACTCAAATCAAGTATCTTGGGCTAATCATCTCACATGGACCTGCTGAGATGGACCTAGCAAAGGTGGCAGGTGTGGCAGAGTGGCCAGAGCCCAAGAACAAGAAGGAGGTGCAGGCCTTTTTAGGCTTCACCAACTTCTATCGGAGGTTCATCTAGGACTTCTCCCATCATGCCTGCCCTCTATTTGACCTCACTGTGAAAGACACTGCCTGGAGCTGGAGATCTCCGGAGCAGACTGCCTTTGATGCTCTCAAGCATGCAATCACCTCCAGGCCTGTCCTCCTCTTCTTGGATGATAACTCCTCCTTCTGCATGGAAGCTGACAGCTTCAACTTTGCCACCAGAGCTGTTTTATCACAACAGTCTCAAGATGATGGGAAGTGGCATCTAGTGGCCTTCTATTTCAAAGCTTGAATGCGGTAGAGCACAACTACAAGATCCATGATAAGGAAATTCTGGCCATCATCTAGGCCTTTGAGGAATGGCAGTACTTCCTGAAGGGTGCACAGCACAAGCTTAAAGTTTGGACAGATCACAAAAACCTCAAGTACTTCCAAACAGCCAGGAAGCTCAACCATCAACATCAAGAGGCCTGGTGGTCCCTTTACTTAGCCAACTTTGACTTTTTGCTGCACCACAATCCAGGCCAAAGTATGTACTGGGGCCAAGTTAGTCTATGCAGATGAATGGGCCCTCTGGAATGAGCTCCTGACCTTCTGGGACCATATTTATGTGCCCAACATCCCAGAGCTCCATCAGAGGATTGTTGAGCAGCACCATGACTCCCACATTGCTGGACACCCTGTGTAACGTAGTTACAGGGTTTTGGTGAATTCTTGATTCCTTAAGTGTCTCAAGTGCATAAGACCCAGTTCTATAGAGAGAATAGTGACTACACAAGCATAGGGACAGTGGTAAAGGAAAGAAGACTAAAGAGTGGCTGTGCTAAGTATGACCAAATAGACTAGAACAGCCTGCTCTGTTATACCCTAGCCAATGGAAGATGTTGGGGCTAGTGTTCCAAAACTACTGGTGGCCTCAGATGTCCTAGTACATTGAATCCTACACTAGTACGTGCAAGCTTTGTCTCTGGACTAAGTTTCAGTGCTGCCTTCCCACCAAGCAACTCCACCCACTACCAGTCTCTACAGAACAATGGAGCATAGCCTCTGTGGACTTCATTGTAGAGCTCCCTGATGCTCATGGTTAGAATGCCATCATGGTAGTGGTGGACCTCTGCAGCAAGTGAGCACACTTCATCTCCACCCACACCACTTGCTCTGCTATGAGTGCTGCCAACCTCTATTGAAAGAATGTCTGGAAGCTCCATGGCCTCTCAGATGCCTATGTGTCTGACCAGGGGCCACAGTTTGTAGCAGAGTTCACCAAAGAGCTCTACCAACTACTCAACATGAAGCTTCACACTTCCACTGCCTACCATCCACAGTCAGACAGCCAGACTAAACAACCATGTTCATGTGGCCACTCAAGTGTCACCCTTCTTCCTAGACACTGGGAATCACCTGCGCATGGGCTTTGAGCCCTGGGCCTGGCCATCTGAGAACAAAGCTGTGAACAAGTATGTGAACCAGATGAAGGTGGTGCAGGAGGAAGCCAAGGCTGCTTTGGCAAAGGCAAAGAACGACATGGCACAATACTATGACCATGGAAGAAGTTCAGCGCCTAAGTACCAGCCCAGAGATCAGGTCTACCTGGATGCCTCCAACATCACCACCACCTGCCTGTCAAAGAAGCTCTTGCATCATCAATTAAAACCCTTCATGGTGGAATGACAGGTAGGTCCATTAGCCTACCGACTCAGGCTCTCAGCAGGAATGTGCCAGCTTCATCCAGTCATCCAGTATTCAATGTGATCAAGCTGATGCCAGCCCTGGAGGACCCTATTTCAGAGTGATGCCCAGTGCTCCCTTACCCCCAGTGGTGGTCAACAACAACGAGGAGTACAAAGTGGAGGAGATATTAGATAATCACCTATTTTGACAGCAACTACAGTACAAGGTGAAGTGGAAAGGTTATGGGATAGAAGATATCTTCTGGGAACCATGAGAGAATGTGCATGTGCCAGGGCTTGTTAGAGAGTTCCACCAGAGACATCTAGATGTACTCTGGGCCATCCAGGGAATCTATCCCATCTTGCCAGTAGACCAGGTGATTTAGAACTTCCTCTAATCTGTCATGATCCACTACCAACTCCCAGTACTCAGCCCTGGCCCAACCTCTCCAGACTAACCTCCATGACATCCTGGGCCTGGACCGCTAACTAACCAGCCACCTTGGCAGCTCCAGCCATCACCGCCTGTCACTGCCACTAGCCACTGCCACCCCTGGCATCCCCTGGCCATCACTGCCTGCAGTTGCCACATCAGTGCTGGTCCCGGCAACCCCTGGCACTTCTCCCAGCTACCACCAAGACTCCCATCATGCATCACAATCATGCATCACCCCTGGTCCAACCTCTGCACACCACACCCCACTCCTGCTCACTTTTTTGCCTTGTCACCATTCCATACCTCTATGCTCCTAAAGCAAGACCTTTCTTTGATGAGCTTCCTTTACGCTGCACAACATGCACCAACTACTACCACTGCCTTGCACAATCTTCAGGCTCCATCTCAAGCCTTGGCACCATGACTCGCCACCAAGGCCCAGACCTATGCCCTGGGGCCTATGTACCATATAGTATATAAGTCATAGAATAGCAACTAGTACTCTACTTCTCATTTCTAGTTTTGTGTCTCGTTTCTGTCTCTGAGTCTCACATGTCTTAGTTTTCATTTTTTGACTCCATCTCTTTTCCATATTATACTCGCCTCATATTGCCTCATTTTTCTTTGTCTCTACTTGTCTGGTACTCTGAATCTATCTCTGCTTCATCTTCTTTCCTCCGCCTCAAGTCTCTAAGTTCCTTCTCTACTCTTTACTCTCTTGCCTTCATATCAACATGTTCTGTTTCCCCTTTCATCTATCCAATCTTGACTCTTTCCTTTTTTGGCTTGCTTAGATCTCAATGCCTTCTGCCTTTGATTCCAGGACTCGCTAAGTTCCTGCACTTGCCCTGGCCCTCTATTTGTTAATCCCAAAACTCACTCACACACTGGCGCTCATTTTGTCCTCTGCCCTTACATCCCCAGGACTCGCACTTACCCTGGCACTTGTCTTCCACCCTTCTTCCCCATCTCTGGCACTTGCATCCCTGCTCTGGCATGACCGGCAATCTCTTGCTCAACCTCACTCGTATCTCTGATCCTGCCCTGGTCTCTTATGCCCTGCACTCTCAGCAGTACTGTTGCGTTTGTGGACATTGTGTGCACTACATAAGGATTTGCTCAGTGGACTGAGCCTCCGTGGTCAGTGGAACCTGACATAATCTGCATGTCAAGATGCTGCACATTAGAGGGGAGGTAATGTCAGGAGACTTTCATTTGTGGTCTACACTGACTTCCCCTTGAAGCACTTCTCTATGCTCCAGCCCACCTTTTGCGCCACTTTCCAGGACCTTCAGGGCTTGCTCTAAACCTGCTCGATCTAGATCTCCAGATATCTCATTGTATCAGTGATTATCATTCCTAATATAACTTTGAATATCCTTCTGCTAGTTGTGTAATTGAGCTGCAACTCCTGGAAGTTGCCCTTGCAAGAACCACATCCAGGAAGGCAACCTCCTCCCCCTTCATGACCCCAGCCTGCTTTCAGACAATGACTTGGCGCTAAAATCTGTTGGTGTTTAGTTTTAAATTTTGTTAAATATTTGAGCAATTATTCATAGCATTTTGAGATAAATAAATTTCAGTGTATCTTTTTGAAATGGTGTGAAGTAAGAAATAAAATTTTATGTTCAAGATGGTTTGTAACATAAGAAACAAAGTCTATGGTATAGTAAGTAGAGGGAATGATAAGTGAAGTAAAAAAGTGACTTAGCAAATGGTTCAACTGATATAGGACTAGTTTTGGCCTTTGAAGAATGCTTAGTAAGCCATCATGGCAAAAAACCCCTTTGGCACTGGTTTGCACAAGGTGCTAGATGCCCATGCCCTTGGCACTGCAACTTGGAAGAAAGTTAAAGTGAAGTGTCTGTGAGGTATGGTAATCAAGAATTAGAAAAATATGTAAGTATAAAGGAGAAATGGCTTAGTACATAATGGCAGTTGGCGCTACTTGTTGTCTACTTCATCTATGGCTGGTAAATCTCCATCATCTAGCAAATCAGCTTCTTTAAGTTCCCTGAATTTGGCAGTGTCTATGTCCAGAGCGCTAAGTGGCAGGTCAATGTGTTCTTGTGCCATGTAAAGGAGCAAGCAGAATGCAGCAACTAGTCTATGCAGTACAGAGCTATCGAGTTTGCAAAGGATGTAGGTGCCTCCTTGGTTTTGCAAGATGACTATCAAAGGGCCAAGATACTGTGGGCACATTTTTTTATTGTGAGTCATTTCAATTTTGGAGTTGCACATAAGTGCCAAGGCTCCTCTCCTGAAGTCATAATCTCTGATGGTAGCACTATGGTCAGTTTCAAACCTTAGCAAGCGCTAAAGAAAGTCTCATATAAGCACGCTAAGTCTTCTTGGTGCCTTTATAAGTTGATAGCCTGCCTGGTGACCAGGTCAGTAGTGGAAAAGAGGCTGTTGAGTGCAGGTTGAAGGTAAGTGGCTTCTACAATGTTCACTGGTAATAAAGGATGTGTGCCTGTGGCTGCATAATATAATGAGCACTCCATGCATTTGCTTAGCACATGTCAAAATGTGGGCATTCTACCAGTCCATTGGCACGCTTGAATATGTATATGGTGGATGTTGTATTTCTTGGTGAGGTATGTTAGCGCTTTGATGATGGGTGCTCCATTATCTGTGACTATTTCTCTTAGCGCACCCCAACAGCAGATAACATCTTCAAACAGCCACTTAGCTATAGCATTTGTGTTCTCCCTCTGAAGCATGCAGAACTCTGACCAGTAGACTAGCAAGCATTGTTCTTGTATAATGTACTTGAAGCTTCCTGACTTTGGCATGTGCATGGTGTCTATGTATATCTTGCTGAATAAAGGTGTGGGAGTGGCAACCATGGGTGGGATGAGAAGCTGGCATATCTGCTGTATTTGGCAAAGGTGACACGTTTCAACATATCAGGCAATATCTGCTTGCACTTGAGGCCATCAGAATTGTTCCAGCAACGTAGCCCTTGTTGTGTAGAGACTCCAATGTTCTAATTTGTCATGCATAGGGTGGAGGATCTGTAAACAACCATCTTGATTGATTACCAACTTGTGCATGCCATCTTTGTTGCAGCACCAAAGACAATTGTTGCTTAGAAAGAAGTGGGTAGCATAGCATATGAAGGACTTGTACTCATTGTCAGTTAGCTATGGCAGTTGCTTGAGGCCATCCATCCATTGGTGCACATGTCTAGGCAATGGTCTTCCCTAATGGCCTTAGCGCTCCTGGGTGCTGCGTTATATGTGAGCTTGCTGCTGTCTTCAGGCAGTTGCTGAGGCTCTTCTACCACTCATACTGATGTCCATTGAATGTAAGCGTTTAAGTCTTTGGTGTAGAAGGTGTTGATAGTGGGGAAGAAAACGGGGGTATAAGGTACAATGGAGTGAAGTAATGTTCTGAAGAGGTTGTTGGATTTTAACAAACAAATTGGGAGTTGAATGAGGTGAATGAAACTGTGGAGCCTATCAATCCAGTTGCTAAAGTCTTTGTCATTGCTAAGGTCAGGTTCTGGGTCACCAGGTTGCCTTAGTTGCCTAGAGTCTGTCAGGTCCATGAAAAGCACCTTTAACATGAACTAATTCAAAGTGGAACATAAAGATAGTTACCACCCATCTGTTCATGCTTGCCAACAGCTGTATGTCAGGATTCTGCAGCATTCCTTTGATATACCTTGTATTCACTTCCACTATGAGGTTTTTGATGCCAATAAAGTACATTCTTAGCACTTGGAAAGCCTGAAATAAGCTGTAGAGCTCCAGCTTTGGTTGACTATAGCAAAATTCCCAATCATTAAGAGTAATGGACCCAAAATGATTGTAGTGCCTTTGTTTATAGTTGTTGCTAAGGCATTAGCAGAGATAGAATCCAACAGCAATGTAAGAGGTGTCAGCAGCAAGAATGACAGGTTTGGGTGAGGTATAATCAATGGGTACCAATGGCTTGGTGTTCTGGAGTGTTTTCATGAGGTTATGTTGGGCATTAACCTGGTCAGGACCAAACTCAAAGGGTTCATTGGTGCAAGTAAGGCATGTTAGGTGATGAGCTTGGTGGGTGAAGTTTGGAATGAACATCCAAAGTAACCCCATGGTTCATAAGAAGGCATGAACCTCAGAGAGATCATGACAAATGCCCCATCTTTCTAATAGCGCTAACTAAGATTTCTTGGGTATGCATTCTTTGAGAGTGCAGATGTGGCCTAGGATCTTGAAGCATGGTGCACATAAGACTAACTTGTGCCCAGAGAAGGTCCCCAAGTGTCTGGTTCAGCAACTGAAAGAAGTCCCAGAGCACTAAGCATATGTTGGGGTTGTCTGGATGTTTGGTGGGAGTACCATCTATGAGTTGCCAATCTTTTGGTTCCTTAGCACCTATATCATCAATGAAGCACAAGATGAATTTGAGTATTTCAGGTTGTAGAATGTAAGTGATGTTGTCATAGAAGATGAGGATAGAATTAGTCCAACTCATGGAAAGGATGACTAGGCAAAAGGGGCCAAAGGGCATTTGAAAGGTGACAAGGTCCTGAGAAGTGGGATGGATGAGTCGCTTGTCATAGCCAATGTAAAGATAAAGAGTTGTGCCACAGATCCTGCCAGCAAAGGATTCTGCCACATGGTCCAAGAATAGTGGCACTCCAGTATGTCAAATTGTGACCCTATTTAGCAGCTCCAAACTGTGCACAATACAAAGTTTACCATTTTTCTTGAGTATACAAAACCAACATGAGTGGTAAGTGCTATGAATTGGTTTGTGGATGCCAGCCTTGATTTTGTCACATATGATTTGGCAATTCTCTGCTTCTAATCTCAGAGGAATAGGTCTGTTGTGCTTAGTCCAAGGTACATGTGGAATAGTAGGAATTACCACTGGCAGAAAGAAGTCAGTCCTGAAACTGCTCCTTTCTGTGTTGTCCCAAGCAAAGGCTTTGTTCTCTTTGGACATCATGTTGCTAAGCACATTAAGTTCCACCTGCATGAGGAATCCTGTGTCATGATCTTTAAGGAATTGTTGGTGTAGTGCCTTTCCTTAGTAAAGCGTCCATTAGGCTGAAAAGAGAGGGCCACGGTGGCTCAGTTGGCACCACCATGGTCTGGAGTGGGGGCATGTGCTTCTGCAAGTGGGGAGGACACAAGTTTAAACCATGCCTATGTGGAAAACACCTTAGACACCACATGGGAATTTCAATGCCAATTGGGAGCCACCTTTCTGAGGAGCAAACTTTGGAAGTCATATGACACCCATGGGAATACCAAAGCTGCCCCCTCATGATGAGATCAAAGCACCCTGGGCTCCTTTCATGTAGCCAGTGGCTACAGCTAGAACAATCTTGTGTACTTCACACAGTAACTGAATCAGACCAAATATTGGATTTGACTAGATATGTTATGAATACAAGATGCTATCTTACATAATCTATGGACACGCATCAAAGGCATGCATCAGTGTCCAAATAGATTACAATATGTGCTATAAGTGCAAAGTATATGGTACAAGTAACCATGCAGGTTACACACCCCCTCTTTAGACCATTGTATGGTCTACACTCAGTACTTGATCCCAGTGTTATATGGGGTTCTGTGCATCACAACTGTGATTGTAGTCATATTCAACTGTTTATATCTGTGTTGCCATGACGACAATAGGTGTTTAGTTGAGCAACAATGTTGCTCAAAGAGCTCACTCAGTGTGTTCCCTGAACTCAATTAGGCACTAACGCTCGAGCTAATGCATGTAGCGCTTACAGGCACCAGTAGTGCATGATGAAGTCCATAATTTAGCATTGTATGACACTATATATTACACAAAGTACATTTGATACATGCTATATGATCTACATGCTGCAAGGCACAACAAGTGTCAGTAAAATGTTTTGAGTGCATAACTCAACATCACCTCTACTATATACAATAACAAAGGCTTTTTCAGCCCATTCTACACGCTTGGTGGATTTCTGCCCATGTCTGTTGTCTTTGCTTCCTCCCCAGTTGCAATGTTGATTGTGGGGGGAGGGGCTTGGAGTCCTTCCTTGGTAGAGTTGTAGAACCCCCTGCAGCAGTTGCATCTACCATTTCAAAATTAGTTAGTGCAATGTTAGTCGCAGCCTCAATCGAAGGCATTGTACCATGCACTGATGTCCATTTCTAGAGCTGACCCATATTCAGGTCCATCCCAATATAATAATAGAGGCCAGTAGCCTCAGGAAACAGCCCGCCATGCCTTCTTTAGTGCACTTGAAGAGGATGTAATAATAATCCTCCTTGCTCATCTTGCGCCATCTGTCTCATTGGGGAATAGCTGTGGGGGTCCTGTACACTTCAAGGCACTCCAGGCGCTCATTGTTGACCTCTCAAAAGATGTTCAATGACATTGTTGGGTGATGGAACTGCTGTTCCAAGTAGACCATCCCATAGGTATAAGCATGGTCAACCCACTTGACCAGGATTTGGTTGTATAATAGGATGCAAAGCGCGTCATCATCAGAGAAGTTCCACACCTGGTCATCTGGTACATGAACCTGAAAAATGCTGAGTTCAGCCCCACATTGGCCCTCAAACAGTTTTTCATATACTTTGTTAAAGGCGTCCACCACCTCACGATACAATCCTGGCTGCACCATAACAAGTGCTAGCTATCAGACCAGTGTGGTCTTTTCTGCGCTATTGGTGCAGAGGGCCCAACAGAGTGCAAACCTGAATAGGGTACACCAATGCATGTGGTAAGCATAGTCAACTGCAATGCCTTGCCAGGTATTCTCCATTCCTGGTCTGCCAAAGATGAGCGCATATCACGCTAGGGTTGAACTGCATGTTCAAATCAGGCATGTGCATTATGTGCAACACAGAAGTCCCATCTTCCTTAGCGCACAGAAAGCGTGATGGAATCTAGTGACGCTCCACTAGTGGAAGATCCTCCAGTCCTTGCATTGGGTTAACCATATCCTGGTACTCCAAGTCATCACACAACAACTTCATTGTGTGGTCCTGCAAGGACACGTCACACTTCTGCATGAACTCCTGGAGTTTAGTAAGCAGCATGTATGTGATGACACAGTCTTGCCAGGTATTTTCCATTCCTGGTTTGCCAAAGATAAGCACATATCACACTAGCTGTTCAAGGTCAAACAGCGTGTTTGGATCAGGTGTGCACATTACACACAGAGCAGAAGTCCCATCTTTCTTAATGCACAGGAAGTGCGATGGAATCTGGCGATGCTCCACCAGCAGAAAGTCCTCTGGTCTTTGCATTGAGTTGACCAGATCCTGGTACCCAGGATTGTTGCACAACAATTTCATTGTGCAGTCCTACAACAACACATCACACTTTTACACAAACTCCTGGAGTTTGGTAAGCAGCATGTATGTGATGACACAGTTGCGATGCAGTATGTGGGGGTTCATATAATATTTATGAAGCTGTTCCAACTCAAACAGCATATTGGAAAATCCATGACAGGCAAATTTGTACACCATCATGCCAGGGATCTTGGCCTGCTGGCCACTACTGAACTCAAAGGCAGCCTCCCAATTGGCCTCAGCACTGATAAACACAGTATTCATCTGGTATGAGTAATAACAACCGAGGCCAATAGCCTCTTGGAAACACAAGTTGAGCCGCTCAACATCAAGCAGCCCCCAAATGGAAATGTTTGCTAGCTGTGACACAGCAAGGGGCAGCTTTTGCCCCCAATGAGTTTTGGAGGGCCCTAGTGCCTCTGGGGCCTGACTCACAGCTGGAGGCCCATGCCTAGGCTGGCCCATTGTTCCTTTCAATGGAGGTACTGCACTCCCCACTTCCACAACCACGATCTCCTCGTACATCGTCCTTTGCACCTTTGGTGCTTTTGGCGCCGTCAAGGCCACAGAAGCTGGGGTGACAACTGCTGACTGCTCCATGAAAGCGGCAACAGGCTGCACAGGCATAGACAACAATGTTGATTGCCCAGTAGAGGTGGCTGTAGGCCGCACAGGCATTACCGCCAGCAACACAGAACCATGGAGGCAGCTGTAGGCCTTGCAGGCCTGTCCATGGATGGGGCCACCTGCAGCACCACCCTACTTGTGGTGGGCACTCCTGCCCTTGCTACATCCACCAGTTGTGGTAGCTGCTGCCAGGCCCGCTTAGACTCACCAACCGTCTCCTCAGGAGATGACAGTTTGTGCTTTGCAGCATGGTCAATTTGCTTGAGCACCAAAATGCGCTGCTGTCAGGTTCTGCTGACCATGGGGGCTCAGTCCACTGGGCAAATTCCTTATGTGGCACACACAATGTCTACAGACGCAACGTATTATCAAGAGTGTGAGGCATAGAAGACCAAAGCAGGCCAGGGATGCAAGCAGGGAATTGCCGGTCAAGGTGGGGCAGGGATACAAGTGCCAGGGATGAGGGAGAGGAGTGGAAGACAAGTGCTGGAGTAGGCGCAAGTCCCGAGGATGCAAGGAAAGAGGACAAAGCAGGTGTCGGTGTGCAGGCAAGTCCTGGAGTTCAACAAATAGGAGCTGGGGCAAATACAGAGATTTAGCAAGTCCCAGGATTGAAAGCAAGAGATATGGAGATCTAAGTGAGCTGGAAAAGGAAAGAATCAAGATAAGATAGTAAAAAGGGGAAACAGAGCAAGTCGAGATGGAGGCAAGAGATGAGAGGGTGAAAAGGGGACTTAGAGACTTGAAGCAAAGGAGAAATAAGCAGAGACAGATTAGGTTACAAGACGAGTAGAGACAAGAGGAACAAGGCAATACAAGATGAGTAAAATATGAAACAAGACAGAGTCAGAGAATGAAAACTGGAATGTGCAAGACTACAAGACAGAAACAAAACACAAACCTAGAGACAAGAAGTACAGTAATATCAAGACTAGAGTACTACTTGCTACTCTACAGCTTATATACTGTATGGTAGGTAGGCCCCAGGGCTCAGGTCTGGGTCCCAGTGATAAGTTGCAGCATTGGGGCTTGAGGTGAGACCAGGGGATTGTGCAAGGTGGCAGTGGAGGTTGAAACATGTTGTGCAGCATAGAAGGTCTTGCTTTGGGAGTGCAGAGACATGTAGCGGTGAAGATATGAGGAGGTCAGCAGAAGCAGGGCATGGCATGCAAAGGTTGGGTCAACAGTGATGCATGGTTGTGATGCATGATGGAGGTCTCAGCATGGGCTGGAGGGAGCGCCAAGAGTTGCTGGCACCAGCACTGATGTGGTGGCTGCAGTTGAGGAAGCATCGGGGATAGCCAAGGCTGGTGCTGATGTGGCAATCGTGGGTGGTGATGGCCAGGAGGATGCCAGGGGTGGCAGTGGCTGGTGGCAATGATGGGCGGTGATGGCCAGGGGCTGCCAAGGTGGCTAGTTGGGTAGTGGTCTAGGCCTGGGATGATTGTGGAGGTTGGTTTGGGAAGGTTGGAGTCCCAGAGCCAGGGTTGAATGCCAGAGGTTGATTCACCATGACTGCAAGATTGTCTTGCAGGAATGATGCTGTAGGGGGCACTGGTTGCCCTGCTGCTTCTAGGCGCTAAAGCAGCACTTCCATGCCCATCTCATATTGCACCTAGAGTGCAACTTTCCTCATTACTGCTGGCACCACAGTGTGCATATGTTGTCATTGGTGCCTGCCAAAGGCTCAGTACCAGCTGGTAGTAATGCTTGTGGCGCACATCTATGAATTGGCGCTCATAGCACCCTTCTTCCTTGTCTACCTCCATTCAGGAATGGAGGGGCATCTCATATGGCAGCGGCTTCTTGTGGCCTAAGTAGGCCACAGCGCATTTTGGGAAAATACTGGAATACTTGGCGCTATTGCATGTGTGGTTTAACCCTGTATGGGTCTCCCCCTCCTTTCAGAGCTCTGTGAGCTCTGTTGAGGCTTGTAAAGGCCTCAAGAGGCGATTATCACTCAAAGTCCACACGTTTGCTACATGTCAGGGACAAGAAACATGGGCAGCAAAAAATCTCCAAAGTCCGCCCTGTGGACAAACAACTACAAAGTTTCAGCCACATGGCATGCGGCATTGGCTGTTGCCGTGATCACCTGGCCTCCACATATGGCCACTATTTGAACTTGGCCACATTATGGCCTTGCCTCCTCTACATGCATCATACAAGCTGATGAAGGCATTTAATGCCCTGCAATTCTAGATACTGATCCATTGCTGCGAACAATTTACAGTTTTCAAGGGGTTCCCATGTGGTGTCCCCCAAACTCCATCTCACCTCAAATTTGAGGTGTCCCAATTGCACCCACCAATGACCTATAATGTCATCCACAAACCATTTCTGGCTGTTGACTATGCTGAAATCATATGGTTCAGGTGTCATGTGGTTCGGAAACAGCACGTCATTATTCACCAGATATGGTCGCAGCAGCAACACATGAAACTTGGGCACAATGCACCATGCCTGCAGTGCTGTGGGCAATTCCAGCACATAATTCAATGTAGTAGGCTTAGCCTCCAGGACCTTATACAGTTCTACCCACTTTGGGCACAATTTAGATGCCTGCCCCTTGGGCAAATTCAAGTTCTTGGTGGACAGATACACTAGATCACCCTTTCCGATTGCCAGTTCATTGCTTCAGCAATTATTAGCATGGTACATCTGGAAAACATGCACCTTAATAATCGCATTGTGGACGCTTGCTAAGTTTATTAGCGCATTTTGCACAAAGTCCTTGATCCCACAATGGATTACTTTGTCCGTACAAAGTTCCTTGATCATCAATGACATGTAGCCATTGTTGAGCTCAAGGGGTACATATCCCGTTGTTTCAGAGATACTCACATTGATTGCAAATTCTACTAACGGGATTTGATTTACCCAGTCCTTCTGATCAGGACAAACAAATGCTCTGAAGATTTGCAGCATGACATTTCAGTTTGCATATTCTATCTGCCCATCTGTCTGCAAATGGAATGATGTTGACATGAGCAACTTTGCTCTGAGCAGCTTATGCAACTCCTTCCACCACCTGGAAGTAAACTTAGAATCTTGATCACTAACAATTGAACTCAGTAGGCCATATAGGCATACTATCTCTTTGAGATAGATCCAGGACAGCTTCGATGTTTTCATTGTCATTTTCACTGGAATAAAGTGGACCATACTTGTTATACAACATATGACTACCCAAAGGTAGTTGAAGCTGTGTAATTCAGGAAATGGTCCCACAAAGCCCATTCCAATAGAGTCTAAGGGTTTTACTGAGACAGGAAGCAAATGCAGCTTCCTAGCTGGTTTCTGGTTTGAGGTCTTTGAACGTTGACATGCTTGGCATGTTGCACAGAACTGACTTGTTTCTTTGGCCATTTGTGGCCACCAATATGATCAACGCACGTAGTCAAGTGTCTTCTAATATCCAAAGTGCCCAACAATGTTATGGGCTTGTTCCAGTATTGTCATAATTAACGACCTCTTGTGTGGGACACATAGTACCTTTGCACTCATGGAGCTCATCATATAAACAAGGCTCTGCTCAATGACAAAGCATGGATGCTCCATTGGTTTGTTGAGTATCTCAACAAACAGGGTATCCTGCACATATCCTCATCCAATACAGGCGTGCAACTGTGCATCTCCTGGATCACTGCCTCCAAGCCTATGGTCAGCCATAGCTAATGCCTGTCCAATGGTCAAGTTGTCCTCCTCGGACAATGTCTGTATGGTGGGCTGCTCATTGGCCAGCTCCGCTTTCATCAGGCCTTGAGCTTCAGGGTCTCAAGCTTCTACCTGCTCCTTGAGCCGTTTGCTACAGCACACTTCACAAGCCTGCATCGCTTGAATTTCAATGTGGTGTTCCACTATTTCCTGGAACCTATGCAAGGGCAAGTCCTCACTGTCGGGGTCAATTCTCTTGTCTGCTTGAACAAAGTCATGGACGTTATGGATGTCCTTGCACATATCATTTTCAAAGTATTGTGACAGACAGTCCACGACCTTATTCAGCTTCTCTTTGACATAAGTTATGTCATACTGGTATTGTGACATATTCTGCAGATTTGCCAGGTCTTTCCTTGGCCAAACATGGCCTCCACACCCATTTTTGATGCATCATGGCCAAATAATCAGTGTTTTGGCACAGATCTGTTTAACCATTTCGAAGCACTGCTGATGTAGCAGTCACCAATGAAAGGGGGACCTGTTCTGGGTCATTGCCATGAGAGGGCCAGTGTACGCTGTAACATCTGGTAAGAAGTTAACAATGTAGTTTACTAGTCCAACAAAATGTTGGATATTGTTGTAATTACATGGCATCCACCACTCTCAAATATGATTGAGTTTATCTGAATCTGAGTGAATACCCTGCATGTCTATGACATGTCCTAAGCAATTAATACTGGGTGCATACAGCTCGCACTTTTTCCATTTGAGATATAGGCTTGCCTTATGCAGTCAATCCCCAATTTGCATAATATTACTGACAAAAATCCCTATCAGAGATGCAAACACCATTTTTGAAATGTCTTGAAGTGCATGCAAATGCGCTTCTCCAGTGTCTTCCATCTTCAGCCTCAAAGGAGACTTTAATACCGTTGACTTTGTCAACCCCTGCATGCTCTTCACTTTTAGTGACTCTCCATTCAATATTATGTCCAATGGTTCTGATATCTTGTTTGCACAAGGTTGGCAATACACTTCTCTGCTGAGTTGATATGACTCAGCCCACCTCTGAGCCACCATTGAAGCTACCACTTCAGCGGCATATGTAGATCGTATGCCCACTGCATGTCTGGTGGTGGCACAGGTCAATTCCAAAAGGATTTTACACTGTTAGATGTTTCTGCCGCACTTGCGGCACTCTGCTGTTTCTGTTTGACCTCATCTGTTATGAGGTCCTCCACCCTCACTCTGGAGCTTGTCAGTTGGCACTCCAGTGAGGTCTGAATTACTCATCCTCCATGAGTCTTCTTCACTATCATTCTGCCAGCTGCTTTTGGCTGGTGGTCTAATGTATCCCCCCTTTCCAGAGTTCCTTGAAACTCTTGCTCCATCATCAGTATCGCCGGCGAGCTTGCCAGTAGGCTGGCCACTGGGGCCAAAATCTTGGCCTCGTCCTCCACTGTTGCGTTCCTACAACCTTGGAGTCAGTTGCAACCTTTGTAACATTTCTCTGTGGCCCTATACTGTCATAGATGGCCATCCATGTCTGCCAGGACAATTTTCTCAGCCCTCAACAGAACCCCATTGACTACAACCTTATTGTTCACAAAGTCAAGACTGACTTTGTTTTTATGCATAAATAGCATCAATAATTGTATCATAGTAATTGAAGTTCACTATATTCACGTATTCCCTTGTTGGCAATCCCGATGTTTTTATCTTCACCTCCATGCTGAACTGAATGATAGCATGGCTTCTCACCATCCCCAGCTGGAGCATTACCAGCTCCATAAGCTCATGAACATGTATAGCGTTCACATGTGCAAACTGGGGCATAATGCCTGTAGTGGTACTTCCAGAGTCTCAAAGCATCCATGCTGGATGCTCATTGACCTCAACATAGGTCACCAAGCACTCCTTCTCTTGAGGAGTATACTGCGGTCATTGCAGCTTATCTGCTGCCCTTTGCAGGGTCACATGTTGCATACAGACACACCTGTCCTCCTGATGCTCTATTAGAGTAAACATATGCTCGTCCTTGTCATCATGAGTGTAACAATCATTGTCATACACATCCTCAGTGACATACTCATTTCTGTCAATCTGGATGCTCTAAGCATCATCGACAACCAATTGCTCCTCTACCTCTTGCAGAGCCTCCTTGTTGCTGACAAGTTCTCCTGGCTCCTTCGTCTTGCTTTCCACATTGCTTCCTACTGCGGCCATATAAGCCACTTGTACTTGCGCTCTCAGCACCTTGCACTCTCTTGAGTAGTGATCTACTCTGCCACAGTTGTAGCATCAAGACGCTATGCTACCTGGTTTCTGGCCTTCTTCACCATGAGCGGCTTTGAGAGGGCCCACTCTTGGTGGGCCATCCTGCACTGCCTATTGTCTAGGTTGGCCTACTCCAGGTCCATACCATGCAGCCTTCACTACTGGTACATTACCAGTCAATCCCAGTCCAGGCCTATTGCCTGCTGGCATAGTCTGCCATACCACGAACCACAGATTGTAATTGTGTTCCATTTTGGAACGTTTTGCCAGAAAAGTCCCTACCTTTATAGGTTGGCAAGGTCTCTGCACGCGACAAGAACTGCGCTGATCATAATGCATTGCAGTCTATGCAGACTGCTCATAGCATATTGCATACATCAGAAATTTGGTCACAGTGTTGACCTCAGATGACAGATTATCATTGCATATCAGTGTGTGATGCATCTCAGCTGGTATTCCATCAAGGAATGTCTCCCAGATGGTAAACTCATCTGAGTATATGGCCATATTCTGTGCGTGGCCCACCAGTTTGTCATAAAAGGTCTGTATGCCTGTTCAAGCATTGTACACTGCCGTCCTAAAGGCTTCATGAGCCTTTTGCATAGTTGCTGCATTCACAAAGCGGTTATACAGTTCTATCAGAACCTCCTTAAAGGTCCAGTCATGCTTATCTCTGTTTGTATGTAGAACATGTCAGCGGAACCAGTTCTGCACCTCTCCCTCAACAAACTCATGGAGCACAAATATGCGCTCCTGGTCCATCTTATCTCCTCCATAGCAGCACGCTGCTAAGTGGTAGCATACATCCATGGCCCAGTCTTCCAACTGGGAGAACTTATGTCCCCCAGCATAGGCTCAAATATGCTTGCCCTCTGATTGACAGAGCTTGACCCCATCAGGAAACTTGAACCTGACTCTGAGCAAGTCATCAACTAGATGGTTCAGGCGGTCATGCATATGATCTATATGGATCTTGACCACTTCATTCATCTCAGGCATGCTTGCATGCAAGTCATGAGGTGAGAGCAGTGACCACACCCTAATTCCTTAATACTGGGGCTCCTTTGTTCTGCGCTCAGGATGCTGAAGTTGTGGAGCCTGAGGTTCAGTTATGCCCAGCTGGCATTCAGGAGGCCTATAATCATAGCAACAATCTCTTTCATTCCTGTTGTTATTACTACAATCCTGCTCCCAGTTCCCGTACAAACCTTCCTCACCATCTCCAGTCTCCAGATATATATCTGGTTCCCCAGTCCTTGCAGCAAATTGCCACCTCATATCATCTACAGGTGTCACACTCCCATGCCCTTCAAACACCACACCTTGGTTGTCTATTAATGACTCACCTCTATCCTGCAAATCTTGATTGCAGATGCGTTGATAGTTAACATGATTATTCCAGTTGTCCACTAAGTGGAGTTGTTTCACGATATGTCATGGAGTACCTGCCTCATCTGGAATGTGGTCTTCATGTTCCTCTTCTTTGATTGTGACACATCAACAAGGTGTCTTTGGCTCAGTGGGAGGATCCACCTCCATCTCTCCAGCAGGATTAGATGTTGTTGTCTCTACCTCTGATAGTGCCCGCCATGGCACTCTGCTAGTATTAGCTTGCTGTTGCGCCGCATTTTGACATTTCTTGTAGTCCTGTTGGGACTCACTTGCCTGCCTAGGTGCATTCAAAATGTCCATTGCTTCCACAATGTCTGGTACACATCAACGCAAGAGTGCATTGTAATCCACTGATTCAGCCGGTTTGGCTGTCGATGTTGATGTCCCTTGAGCTAGCTTATGTTTGATGTACTCATTGAGCTTGAGCTCAAAGATACAAGTAAACAATTTGATATATTCAGTCAAATTAGCCCTAGGTACATTCTGGCCTCTATCAGCCAATAACTGTAAATGCTTTACTACATAAAGCTGTAGATGCTTTTGTGTCAATTCTTTAGATACTGCTGGAAAACGGTCCAGTACCAGCTGAAGCTGGACTGATAAGGTTGACAGCGACCGTCCATCCTCTTCTTCATCAGAGGATTGTAGTTTAGACTCTAAGTCTAGAACTCTCCTGAGGCTCTTCTGCCTCACCTGTGGCTCCTGGCCACTTTCTCTCCACATCTCTGGTAGTAGAGGCACTGATCACGCCGTTCCTTTATCCTGATCAGCCTGCTTGGTCACTGTGGCTAGGCTTGCTTCTCAGTGCTGGTTCATCTGTTCTAATGACATGTCTTGCCCCTGATTCACCCCTTGTTCAGGCTGCACTGTCCTCACTGGTGTACTATGCGCTAGCATGCTTCCCTGTGTTGTATCCGCATATTGCACAGATTTGCCCCGTGTCCCAAGTGTGGACAAGGTTTTCTCAGGCAAAGTCAGGTAAACCAAGGATGCCATATTAGTCGCTGGCAGCAATGACTCAGATGCAAACGATTTATCTCCTAGTCTAGGGCCAGGGTTCAGTATCAATTTCATCTGTAATATGGATAACCTGCCTGGCATTCCAAAGCTCTTGCTCATATCTTGAGCTGCTTTACCATCCTGTTTCAGCAGGGGCTGATATTTTGATGCTGAAGGCATCACAGATAGTTTTGAGCCACCACCTGGTTCCAATGAACCTGGTGGTTGCTCACTTGGTTCAGCCATGAAAACAGCTTATTGACGTGGCTGAAAAGAAGTTGCAAAGTTTGATGAGTGTTGCCTAGTATGGTAACAAGAGTCCAGAGTCTAAAGCCAATAGCAGAAGATTCAAAAAATTGTAGCTAGTGGCTACAGCTAGAACAATCTTGCATACTTCACACAGTAACTGAATCAGACCAAATATTGGATTTGACTAGGTACATTATGAATACAAGATGCTATCTTACATAATCTATGAACGCGCATCAAAGGCGCATGTTGGTGTCCAAGTAGATTACAATATGCGCTATAAGCGCAAATTATATGGTACAAGTAACCACACAGGTTACATTCCAGATCAGAAAAAGGTCTAAGAGCCTAGCATCCAGGAAAAGTGGGAGGGCCAGAGACAATCATGTGAAGCCAATGCATCAGCAAGTAGCATGGCAGTTCAAACAAGCCCATCAACTATCAGAATGGTGGGCCCCAGATTTGGATCGGCAAAACAGTGTAATTGGGAGTTGAAAGTCCGCTGTACCAAAAAGTACTGGGGGGGTGGGGCTGAAATTATGGTGGTGGTCTCTCAGCTGTCAACCATTACAAATGTGATTAGTACACCAGCTCCAGGCATGGGGGGGTTTAGTGTTAGTGGAACTTGTTGGGTCACCATCCAGCACACCTTGACAAGTGCAATAGTCAAAATGGGGGGAATGGCATGATAACCATACATAATCAGGGCTTAAAAATTGAGGGTAGTATGAACACCAGTGGAATCAAACTGTAGTAAAATGGCTATGGGGCATAATCAGAGCACTTGAAAAGGTGTTTGGCTGGAGTAGCTACTAGGAGTGTCCATAAATCAATCCTTAGATATAGTATAGCATGGTCATAGACAATACCCATGTAAGACACATTGAATACAAGGGCGCCAGCCACAATTCCATGATGAGGCTGAAAAGGTGGTAGGTTGGAATCGAACGGCAGCATGTCAGCTAAGGGATTGCCAAGGATTTTTCTTTTGATCCTGAATTCTTTGGGGATGCTGCTGGTGACTGGTTTGATTTTGAGCGCTACCAGCTTATACTTCATTCTTACCTGTACTCCTTTCCTTTTAGGGGCATTGGCATGGGCAAAGGTAGGGTGAAGTTGTGGAAGTAGAGGGTAAAATTGATGAAGTCCAAGGATGGCAGGGGAAGAGGAATGTGGTAAAGTAGTCAGGTAAGTGTCAGGAGATGCAAAAGGTTCAAAAGCTTCAGAAGCGGTAAGATACAGATATGACAATGCAGAATTGGCAAGATGTGTGGAACTATCAATAGGATTAGCGCTGGTATTCTGGAGAGGAGAAAGTACTTCTGGATCAAGAATGGCCATCTTTAATATATGTATCTTGTCCAATGTATGATTGTATTCCAAGGTGAGAGCCACAACTTGTGATCATCATTGTCGCCAATCACATCTTCAATGGTAGATGAAAACACATATGGCAATGCTTGTCCATGCATTGGCATGTGAAGAGGGGTCCCTTGCCATGTGGTCCTTTGTTCCTACCCCTTGGAAACATGTGCACCATGCACCTAAGGCCAGAATTGGGGTTGCTAATTGCCAGGGTAGTTTCATCGTTGGTAAGTGTCCAGACTATAGAATGCGCTAAGATGTCAAAAGGCCGTCCTAAAAGAAGGTCATAGGCAGGAGAGCAAATAATGTGTATTTGAAAATAGAAGGTTATGTTGCCAATGGTGCAGGGAACATTTTTGACCAAACCCAGAGACCTATTAACCGTGCCATTAGCACTTTGCATATTAAGTACTATGCTGAGGTCATAAATCAAACCAAGTTCATTGGTGACTTCTGCCATCATGGAGATGATTTGTGAGCCACTGTCCACAATTGCCTCCACCTTAGTGCAGTGGTCAATTGTCATCATTATAGAATGTATAGCTTAGAAGCCATGTGCCACAGTTAATATAGCTGAGTCCTTATCAGAGTCAAAAGATTTGACATATGTTTCCACAGGGTCAATAGAGGTGGCATTAGTGATTTTTTGGCAGAGGTTAAAGAAATTGTGTTGGTGCTTAGTATGGGTGGAGGTTCATTGGCAACCATGAAGCCTGATAGCATGTCGTCCAATTCATCCACCTTGGCTACACCAGTGGCCACTTGGTGCTTGGAGGTCACTGTAAGGGCAATCTCTAGGAGCTGCAGCTCCAATCACACAACTAGCAGAAGGAAATCTGAAGTTATATTAGGCATAATAATCAATGATACAATAGTAACTAATCACCTAGCAGAGGGAAATCCAAAAAGAACAAGTTTAAGGATTTTCACTGCTTGGTGCAGTGCATCAGCAGGTGGTGGAGGCATGAGAACAACTGTACATGTGACTGGAATTAACCTTAAACTTGGATAATGCTCAAACAAGGAGTGCAGAAAGTTCTGGGGGTTTCTTAAAAAGGAAATCACCTTCAGAAGTCTCTGGGGGTCTAGAGCGAGCCCTGGGAGCCCCAGAGAGTGGCATAGGAGGTGGGTTGAGGTGTAGTGAAGTGCTAAAAATGGAAGTCAAATGAAGGTCCCCTGACAGTCACCACCATCCTCATTTGGTTCCTGACATCAGGCGCTATGCTGCATAGTTCTCCTATTGCATTATTTGAGCAAAGACTTGATTGGATTTCTCTATGTTGTATACTGGTGCAGTGAGACAGTAAGTGCCTTTGGCTTGCTTGTCAGGGGTGCCAAAGTTACATTGGGCAGGTGGCTGGTAGTGATTATTAATTCCAAAGTAAGGATGGAGGAGTGGCAAGGAGTCAGGATTGTTAGTGACTGTTAGGTTTCACTGACCACAGAGGCTCAGTCCACTGAGCAAATCCTCATGTGGCACACATGATGTCCACAAACGCAGCAGTACTGTTGAGAGCACAGGGCTTAGAAGACCAGGGCAGGGCCAGGGATGCAAGTGGTGGTTGAGCAAAGAATTGCTGGTCATGCCAGGGCAGGAATGCAAGTGCCAGAAATGAGGAAGGGGGGTGGAAGACAAGTGCTGGGGTAGGTGTGAGTCTTGGAAATGTGAGGGGAGAGGTGGAAATGAGCACCGAGGTGTGAGTGAGTCCTAGGACTAGTGAACGGATAGCCAGGGTGAGCAAGAGAACTTAGTGAGTCCCAGGATTAAAGGCAGGAGGCGCAGAGATCTAAACAAGCTAAAAGGGGAAAGAGTTGAGATAAAATAGATGAAAGGGGAAATAGAGCAAGTCAAGACAAAGGCAAGAGACGAGAGAGTAGAGAGGAGACTTAGAGACTTAAAGCAAAGAAAGAGAGAGGAAACAGAGTTAGATTGGGAGTACAAGAGGAGTAGAGACAAGTGAAACAAGATGAGACAAGGCAAGTACAATACAAAAAAGAGATAAATTGAAAGATGGAAACTGAGGCCCACAAAACTAACGAGACAGAGAACAAAACATGAAACTAGAAACAGAGGTACGGCAATATCAAGACTAGAGTACTAGGTGCTACTCTACCACTTATATATTGGAGGGTATATAGGCCCCAGAGCACAGGTCCAGGCCTTGGTGACAAGTTGCAGCATCAGGGCTTGAGATGAAGCCTGGAGATTGTGCAAGGCGGCAGTGGTGGTTGGTGCATGTCATGCAGCATAAAAGAAGCTCCTTAAAGGAAGGTCTTGCTTTGGGAGCATGGAGGCATGGAATGGCAATGAGGTAAGGAAGCAAGCAGGAGTGGAGCATGGCATGCAGAGGTCGGACCAGTGGTGACATGCAGTTGTGATGTGTGATGAGTGTATCAGTGGTAGCTGAGGGAGGTGTCAGTGCAGGCTGGGGGAAATGCCAGGGGTTGCCAGTGCAGGCGCTGATGTGACGGCTGCAGTTGGGAGAAGTGCTGAGGATAGCCAAGGCCAGCGCTGATGTGGCAGTTGCAGGCGGTGATGGCTGGAGGATGCTGGAGATGGCAATGGCTGGTGGCAGTGATGGCCGATGATGGCCAGGGCTGCCAAGGTGGCTGGTTGGATAGTGGTCCAGACCTGGGACGGTCATGGAGGTCAGTTTGGGGAAGTTGGAGTCCTGAGGCTGGGGCTAAGTGCTGGAGGTCAGTAGTGGGTTGTGACAGCAACTGGTGGGGTACTGTCAACTGGCATGGCACTAGGGGGTATAGAGGATTCAGATGCAAGTGGCATAGGGTCATTGGCAACAGTCGCCATGAGTTTGTAGCCCTTAAGCAGTTGTTTGGGCTTTGTGATTTCAACCCCATCAAACACCTGGTTCTTGAGAGCAATCAACTCTTTCTTAAGTGCTGCAATACAATTTTCCTTTGATAATCCTCCCCTGTCACCAACACTATTCAAGTGTAACACCTTGTGTATAAACTGCTGTTGTACATGTTGGTCCACATCCAGGTTTGTGTTGCCGCTAGGTGTCCCTGTTGCTACATTGCCAGGGTTGTGCCTATGCCATTTGTCAACTCTTTCTTGGCAAGATTTGAGCTCCAAGTAGTTGGGAATGTTATTGCCAGTCAACAGAATTACCTTGCTGTCTGTGCCATGCTTGACCCTTTCTAGGTGGATGTATTGCTCCAATGTGTTGCATTGTCTCCAACTCATAGTATGGCCAAATTCTCTACAAAAGTGGCACAAACTGTTAGCAGCATTTGGAGTATGAAAATCACTGAGCATAGTGTTTATCATGGATTCTATGTATTGATAAGCCTGCTATTGTGTCAAAAAGACTACTCACACATTCTTTGGCACAGACTTGTGGACTAATGGTTAGCATGCCCCATGGTCTGCCTGGTGCCCTCCACAAGGGCTCAGGTTCAAATTCTGCAACAAGCCTTTCATAGGGTGCCACATAGTTTTTCTTCTTATTTTTTTGACCACCAAGGATTTACCAGCATTGCAGCAACACCCTAGCAACCATCATCATTTTGATGGCACTGACATTTTTGTGGTTTTACCTACTTCTTGACAGTTTTGACATGACAGACAGCTTGACTGGCACCACTAGGCATCACCAAAGACTGACTTGACATTTTTCTATATAAAAGATTGTTGGTTGGTGTTTACCTACTGAGTTCACTGCTTTGACAACCAAGGGTCACCAATGGTCAACTGGCTTACTATACATTATATAAACTATACTTACTTACTGTGAACAACAAGTTACCCTTACACCCCATCTCTTATACCTTAGCTTCAGAGCTCAATTAAGCTTAGTCTTTGTCTGTCCTTCACCAAGGTGCTATCTTAGCACTTTGCTTTGTCACTGAGAGTATGCCAGTGCTTTAGCACACTCTACATGCTTAGCAAATACAACAGGCCTCTAGCGCTTGGCATTTATACTAAGCTCCTCAGTCACTTCCCTTGCCACCACCTCTACTGACCAATCTGCTGGGACCCTGCCTGGTTCTCTCACTTAGTGAGCCCAACACTACTCACACCACCTAGTGACTGCCTACTCTGACACCATTAGGCACATTTTCAAGCATCATCAGCACATTGAGGAGGTGATGGTAGCGCTAATTGCTGCTTCCATGTCTTCTTTTTTGACAAACTTGTTTGTAGTGACTGTGCTGTTAGCAACAGGCAGTGGAGTGGGAGCCAGTAAGATTTCTTTAGTGTGTGGAATGCCTAAACTGGTGTCAGTTCCCTCAAGGTGCTAAGTACCTGCTTCAAAGACGTCTTTGACATTGTATGGGTCTTGTGGGTGGTGAGTCAATTTGAGAATTTCTAAGCACCTAGCTATTCTGGCCCATAGCAATGTGGGAATGCCTTGTTGAAATAAGTAACATTCTTTATTGGCATGAAGCTTGCCATGCTGGAGTAGCCAATGGGAGATCTTTTGGAATTTGTGATAGTAGGCCAAAAAGGTGCCAAGGGTGTACATGCTAAGGTCAAAATTGTCCTGTACTAATTAGTGAAGCTTGTTTACCATATAGCACATAGACTCCCCAGCGCCAGGATACAATCTGATTATAGCTTCCTTCTAGGTCTCATAAGAGATAGTGGTAGCAGGTTGGTCAGCAGTGGCAGAGGTTGTGGCAGAAAACAGATTCAGGAAGGCTAGTTCAGGTTTCTGCTGTGTCATAAGTGACATATCTTGCTGTGTATTCCTTCACTTGTGTCAGGTTCCGCTGACCATGGGGGCTCAGTCCACTGGGCAAATCCTTATGTGGTGTACACAATGCCTACAAATGCAGCAATACTGTCAAGAGCATGGGATATATGAGACTGGAGGTGGAACCAGGGATGTGAGCAGCAGATGAGCAGGGGATTGCTGGTTATGCTGGGGCAAGAGTGTAAGTGCTGGGGATGAGGAAAGGAGTTGGAAGATGAGTCTCAGGGTGAGAATGAGTCCCAGGAGTGCAAGGGAGGGGTGGAAGACAAGTGCCAGTAAGAGAGCGAGTCCTGGGATTGACAATCAGATAGCTGGGGCAGGCAAGGGGACTTAGCAGGTAGGTTCAGAGATAGGAGGCATGGAGATCTAATCAAGCCAAAAGGAAAAAGAGTCAAGATGAGAGATGGAAGGAGAAACAGAACAAGTTGAGATTAAGGCAAGAGAAGAGAGAGGAGAGGAGAAAGCAAAAGACTTCAAAACTTGAGGCAGGGAGAGAGAAGCAGAGTTAGATTAAGAGATATGAGACAAGTAGAGACAAGAGAGACAAGACAATACAAGAAAAGTATAAAACAATACAAAACAAATACAAGACAAAATTGAGATAAGTCAAAAAATGGAAACCAAGACATGCAAGACTAGGAAACAGAAACAAAATACAAAACTAGAGACAAAAATACAGCAATATTAAGACTAGAGTACTTGATGCTACTCTACAACTTATATACTGGACAAAGTGTAGGCCCCAGGGCACAGATTCAGGTCCCAGTGATGAGTCGCAGTGCTAGGGCTTGAGATGAAGCTCAGAGATTGTGCAAGGTGGCGGTGGTGGTTGATGCATATTGTGTGGCACAAAGGAAGCTCCTCAAAGGAAGGCCTTACTTTGGGAGCACAGAGGCATGGAATGGCAGTGATGCGAGGAGGCAAGTAGGAATGGGGTGTAGTGTGCAGAGGTCAGACCGGCAGTGATGTGTGGTCATGATGCATGATGGGCATCTCGAAGGTAGCTGAAGAAGGCTTCAGCATAGGCCAGAGGAAGCACCAGGAGTTGCTGGGGCTGGTGCCGATGTGGAAGCTGCAGCTGAAGAAAGTGCTGGGGATAGCTGGGGCTGATGCTGATGTGGCAGCTGTGGGCGGTGATGGCCAAGGGGTGCTGGGGGGTGGCGGTGGCTGATGGCAGTGATGGGTGGTGATGGCCAGGGGCTGCCAAGGTGGCTGGTTGGGTAGCGGTTCAGATCTGGAACGTTGTGGAGGCTGGTTTGGGGAGGTTGAAGTCCTGAAATCAGGGTTGAATACTGGCAGTCAGTAGCGGGTCATGACAATTTGAGTGTGGTCCATAACTCCACAATCCCTAAAAAGGTATTCCAACTCTTTGAAGTACTGAGAGATTTTTCTAGGCTTGGACTCATCCCATTTGGATGTGGAGAAGTGATTGTGAGGCAGCATACATTGAGTTGAGGGATCCATGGGAGGTGGTAAAGAATGAGTTGTTGGCACAAGTGAAGGTGGTGCTGGTGTATCTTTAACAAATGGTGATGGAATGCAGGAGTCAAAGAGCTGAAATAAGGGAGTAAGCAGCAATGGAGGTGTGAATGACTAGTTGTATGGCAGCAAGGGAAATAAAGTGGATTTTCTGGGCTAACCAAGAGATCTAGCAAACATGGAAAGAGGTCTTGGATATTGTCAACCCTAAGACTGTTGCTGGCTTGCTCAAGTTCTTCTAGTAGAGTCATGGGCAGTAAGGCTCCTGATAATTGTGGGGTAGAAGGCACTAAATAAAAGAGAATTATGGCACCTTCCAACTGCTATGCAAGGTGGTGCTGCCTCTGAAAGCAGGTCTCTGGCAGAATTCTGCCCTAATGCCCTTGCAGTAGGCTCCAAGTTGATGACGCCCAAAAATGTGCCAAGTGGTGTCAGGGTGGGCAGTCACTAAGCAGTGTGAGTAGTGTTGGGTTCACTAAGTGAGAGAACCAGGCAGGGTCTCAGCAGACAGGTCAGTAGAGGTAGTGGCAAGGGAAATGACTGAGGGGCTTAACATAAATGCCAAGTGCTAGAGGCCTGCCATATTTGCTAGGTGCATAAAATGTGCTAGAGCACTGGCATACTTCCAGTGATGAGAAAAAGCACTAAAACAGCACCTTGGCAAGGGACTGACAAAGTTGAGCTCTGAAGCCCAAGGCATAAGAGATGAGGGTGTAAGAATAACTCATTCATTCATAGTAAATAAGTACAATTTATATGGTGAATAGTAAGCAAGTTCACCATTGGCAACCCTTGGTTGCCAAAGCAATGAACTCAGTAGGTGAACACCAACTAACAATTTTTTATATAGAAAAATGTCAAGTCAGTCTTTGGCAATGCTTAGCAGCACCAGTCAAGCTGTTTGTCATGTCAAAACTGTCAAGAAGTAGGTATAAATCACAAAAATGTCACTGCCATCCAAATGATACCAGTTGCTAGGGTGTTGCAGCAGTGCTGCTGAATCCTCAGCAATCAAGAAAACAAAGAAAAATAAGAAAAAACTATGCGGCACTATATGAAAGGCTTGTTTCAGAATTCGAACCCAAGCCCTTGTAGAGGGCACCAGGCAGACCATGGCTAACCATTAGTCTACAAGCAAAAGAAGTACTCACACACTGTGCCAAAGAATGTGTGAGTACTCCTTTTGACACAATGGCAGGCTCATCACTGGGGCACAGGTCCAAGCCCCAGTGAGGAGTCATGGCACCAGGGCTTGCAATGAAGCCTGGGGATCATGCAAGGTGGTGGTGGGTGTTGATGTAAGTTATGTGGCGCAAAGAAAGCTCTCAAAGGAAAGGCCTTGCTTTGGGAGCATAGGAGGCATGGAATGTTGAGGAGGCAAGGAGGCAAGCACAGAGGGGCATGGAGCATGGAGGTCGGACTAGGGATGATGCATTAGTCATGATGTATGATGGGAGCTTGGTTGGGGCCAGGGAAGGTTTTTGGATGGGCTGGAAGAAGCACTGGAGATTGCTAGGGCCAGCACTGATGTGGCATCTGCAGGCAGCAATGGCCAAAATGGTGCCAAAGGTGGCAGTGGCTGGTGGCAGCAATGAGCAGTGATGGCTGAAAGCTGCCAAGAGTGGTGGTGGTGGTTGCCAAGGATTGATCATGTAGCAGTCCAAGTCTGGGGCATCATGGGGCTAGTTTGGGGAGGTGGGAGTCCCAGGGCCAGGGCTGGGTATTAGAGGTGGGCAGTGGATCATGACAACAACATCCTATGTCTGCATAGCACAATAGGAATGTCACTGGTCATGAATTATCCACCAGCCTTGAATCTGTACTAACCCTAACCTACCTTTGATCTGCCTTTGAGCATACTGTGATGTGAACCAGCTACTACATATGCCACCACAATCGCAAGGAAAGTTCTACTATACAAAAATTACATCAAATTGATACACAACTACACTACACCCTGTACAAAGTACTGTACCATGGCCTACCAGCCCAGCTCTTAGCTCTGTATTGTAGCTTGCTGGCATTAAACAGAAACCATCATCATCATCTACCTGCTTGTTAATGCACTACATATCAATCTCTAACTGCTCTTGCCATTATATAGGGTGCCATGCCAATGTTGCCATACATGGTACATACCCAGCAGGCAGCACCACTACATAGCAAATAGCTGTCATGGGACACATAACTTGTTTTACATTAGTACAGTCTATTTAGCCAATGCCAGGTATTGAGATGGATAGGTTGTTGAGCTGTGAGCATGTGTTCTGCAAATGTGTTCTAGAGATCTAAGGTGTAGAGGTGTCTACTAGGTATGAGGGGTCTTGAAGCAAGTAAGACTCCGCTCTTTTGGTCTAGGATTGTGACCCCTTTCATGTAATGGTGGCACTTATATTGGTGGCAAGTGCACTCATAGATATCAGGCAAACTGACAATGTTGGGATGTAGAGAGTGTTTTCCAGCATGATTTCAACTTCACCTTGAACATGGAGGTGTATCTGACCCACCCCTAGTGCTGCAATGGACGTCCCTCCTACTCCTTTTACTGGTTTAGGTGGAATGGCTTATAGCGTGATGAAATCTGAGATGCATGGCAAAATGTGTACCATAACGCCTGAATCAAGGTAGAATGGTTTCTCTTTCAGTGAGATCAGTGGAATATGTTCTCTCTGGTTGAGTGGTGCAATCACAGTTGTGGCAAGGATAGATTCATAGTTGGATTTAGCATGTTTGTTCCAATTGAGAGAGGTTGTGGGCTCAATGTCCATCACCATGAACCCTTGATATTTGAAGAATTTGGTTGAGTTGGGAGTGGAGCTTGCAAGGCCAGCGAATTCACTTGGTTTTGGTGTGGTGCTGAGCTGTATCTTCTGTAAATGGGACATGTTGACCACATATGCTTGTTCATCTGGCCCCTTCACTGCTATCCCATTCTTAAGTGTTCTGCCATTGGTGCCTCCTCCTTTCTTTGATTTATCTCCTCCTTGTGCAGCCCTGCATGCGATGATAGATTCCTCAATGGTTTTTCCTGCCATCCCTCCTCCTGGCTGAACACACCACTGCTTAGTGTGCCCACAGCATGATCATTCAAGTGCACAGCATAATTTGCAACATACATGTTCTGGTCCATGATTGTGACCAGGGAGAAAGCCATGGCCCAGGGAGTCCTTAGCACTTGAAGTGATGTCGGAGCTAGCTTGTTTGGAGAGTGTGGCAAGACTGTCAATGGTTTGGAATAGTTTCCTAATGTCGGACGACCTGTATGGAGTCATTGCTGTGGAATCTGTGAGGCCATGTGATACCTGTGTTTGTAAGGACTCAAAGGACTTGTCGTTGATCGAATTCAGCAGGGCAATGCACTTGAGTAAGTCCTTATCTATTGTGCCAATAGCAAAGGTGCGGTCAATAATTTCGCAGATTTTTCTGACTGTGAGTTCAAGCGGTTCAGAGGTGGGTGCATATGTGGTGAGGGCCTCACGGATGAGGGCAACTTGTTTGACAGGTCCCTCGCTCTGTGCCCTTGCGCGCAGTGTGTCATAACATTCCTTTGCAGACCCATCCGTATGTAGCCCTTCCTGCTCAGCCTCAGAGATGGCTGCTCGTATCACACCAATGATGAGATCGTTATTAGATAGCCAATTGGAGTGCACCACAGGCTCAGTAGTGAGATCGGGCTCAGTGATGAGGCGGTCGGGTCGGTTCTCAGAGGCAAAGATGTATCGGTCAAGGCCGCACTGTTGTAAGAAGATTTCTAGTTTGTTCGACCACTTAGTGAACTCGCCTGTAGTGCGATCAAAAGGTGTCTTGGATACAGGCCAGTGTGCATTGAGTTTGGCGGGCCAAATTCGGGGGTATGCAGCATCAGTAGTCAAAGTTGTATGTGTGGGGGAGATAGTAGTCTCCATAGTAGTGCGATAAGACAAGAGTCAGGGTAGAACAAAGAGGGCGTAGACGCGGGCACGTGATGTCAAAAATTGGACACAGGATAAGACGCAATTGATCGGATTAAGGATCCGGTGATATGTGATGGATGTGAAGTATACGGTGGAGTTCTAGTCGTGCGTTAACCTTGTTCAAAGGGTGCGACGACAATGGCCCATAACCTGTTAGAACCCTATACGCGTGTGTTAATGTTTAGCCTCAGTCTGGTATAAATGACTATATTTGTGTTTGTACCTATACGCATATGTTAATGTTTATCTAGCGTATAGTATCTGTATTTGTATCGTATATCGTATCTGGTATTGAAAGTATTCGACTCACCCTCAGTCACTTATAAATGACTGAGGACATCGTATCGTAATGTGTTCTGTATATAAGTAAGTAGTAGACAAAGAGAAAAGACAAAGAGGTAGAGAAACAAAGATGAGAGACGGCCCTGGCTTGGTGTGATATTCTCGGTGGTCGTCACATCAGTTCCAACAGGTTACTGTTTGTGTACGAAAAAAACTATACTGGAAAGAAAGACAAAGACTGGTAAACACACGATTGTTGTGGCTAAACGTGCACAAGGAGGTAAATCCTAAAATGGAAATACCTGTCGATCGTTGCGCAAGTCTAATCCTCAACAAACACAGTTTGGTGACTTCCCAGTTTTAAAGACACCAGTCAGACACCTGGCAAAGATATTTGGCATGATTGGACAGTCTCATATATACCTGCAATTGAAAATGGCCCGCGGATGAGGGCAATTGTCAATGCTGGGTAGACATACTGCAGGAGATGAACACATTTGGAACATAAGACAAGCTGAATATACATACTGAGATGGAAAAATAAATATTTATAACGACATCAAAAGCAATGGTTCCAACAAGTTGATTTGGTTTGATAGTAAAAGACATCACAATATACAGAAGCTGCAGTCCTAAATATTAGTTCTTTTGTAGAAGGGTTATCCTTCAAAACATACCTGTAGAATGGTGTAGAAAGCTCCTGCATCTACCAAGAGATAGAGGATGTGCCACACTTTAAATGATTGGCGGTGTTGGCTATCAAGATTTGTTTGTAAGAACTTTACATGTTTCCTGTCATCATATTAATCCATAGTAATCAACAAGTATTTGGAGATTGAATCAAAGCACACCATAATGTCCAACCAATGAAGGATGTTGCAACCAGGTTTGTTACAAATGACATAAGAACACTTGTGATGTTTAGGATAACCACAGTTGCGCTGTTAGAATCTACATCTGCCAGGAAAGCATCAGGGTCTGAGGAAATTAAGAGAAGGACAAGTGTGACAACTGTATAACTTGTCAGCCTACAAAGAATATTGATCAAGGACATGACACACCAAGAGTACATAGACAGAGAATCATAGACAGATACAATGCCCAACGTCGCTTTTGGAAGACAACCCATGCACGCCATATGATGAAGGCATCATTGATGACTGGCTAAGACTGTTCAGCTCCAGATTGTTCTATCTGTTTCAATGGAGAAAATTCACAGGGATCATTTCAAACCAGCTCATGGCTACATCCCAATTCCCAAGCATGGCATCAACATGATCAGCACGCTGGGAAAGAGATGTAATGTTCTCTTGGAAAAGTTGATATTCAAGAATTGAAGACCCAGCGTCTAGCAGGAAAGTTGCACTCAATGCCGCAATACCCAAACATATGACTGCTAGTTGACATTTGGAAAGCCAAGTTCGCGTCGGATGCCTGATAAACATATGTAGTTGGATCAGATAGAGTACTCATACTCTTATCAAAACTCATCGCACTGGCAGGCAATAATGATTGCAATTGGCGTCAGTAAACCTGTGAAGAAGTTAGTAGCCGGTGGAGCAACAAGAAACAAGTCGACCATAGAAAAAAGCTTCAACTGTTAGGTTGACAATTGAGTCCAAAAGTAGAGTTATTCCAAAACCCTGGATGATTTGTCGTTCTTCAGGAGTCATGTTTAATGCGGATGGTTGACTGGAGAAGACGGTAGAGGACAGGAGGGTGTGATCTGTCTCACTCAATGCTACTATGTGTTTTATATCAAGCTCAAATTGATCAAGGCAACCGTGACAACCATATACAGGACCACAAGGTGCATGCGAATCGTTGAATCATACACTTCATACAAGATGGGATACAAGGACAATCTGTTTTGCAGGCTCAGGACTGTGCAAATGAATAGCCACTGATTAATCCAGTCAGTCTTAAACATCTTCGAAGTGTGTTTCATGTAAACTGTCACATGGTGGAGCTCAGAAAAGGTAACAAGAGAACTGAGACTCGGAGCAATGCTGGCTTTCCAAAAGAAACCTAGGGTCAATTTCTTTTAGAGGTACATAAAGAGCTAAACTAACCAAGTTTGTACTAACCGATCAATCTTTCAAGCTGGGAAACAAAAAGGATCTTGTTTCAGCCAAAGGAATGTGGTGACAAGGTGAGCAACCCACAGCGTGTGTTACGACCATCGAGCATCGAACAGTTGTTAATTATGAACATCCACAACTGACTTGACGTCTATCACGCCACAAGCGCTGGGAGCTTCAGAGCTAATCGATCCTTCTCTCGCTTTGGAAACTCTTCCACATCCAAGGACACTTCCCTACGTAGCTCCTGCTCGAGCTCCCTCAACTGCTGCAAGAAGTCTGAGTTGGGCGATATTTGCGGGCGGACAACAATGATGTTATGTAAGGCCTCCTTCAGCAACATATTTCGCTGTCTAATTAGATAGGCCGCCACGACCATAGGAGATCAAGATATTCTGGCCGAACAATGCACCAGGATCTTCCCTGCGCCATTGCATAACTTGAACATCTTGTCAAAGACATTACAGGCGGTGTCGCAGACTTTGGTAATGGACAAAGATGGAGAGTCGTTGATGGATATATGGATGTATGTTATACCCTCCACTGTATTTGTCAGGCTGGCCTCAACGCTCAAGACGTGTGTGATGCTGGTTGACGTCGGGAAAGCCTGCAACGATGCTGCTGAGACTGGGCCAAGGTATGTACAAAGATGAGAGAAACAGCGGAAGGTGAGTTTCCTTTTGCTGCCTTGTTGCGTTTCACCTTTAGTTGCTCGGATGTGGGAATCAAGCCCCTAGTGGGTCTACAAAGCAGGAAATTAGAATCAAAGTGATCAAGGGAAAAGCTGAGGGTTAGTGGCAAACAAGGCTCAACGCCCATGCCTTATTGCCCATGAGGGGAACACCATTGACTCTCCTTGTGTTACAATCCATGTGCCACCGTAAGTGTCCTTGGCCACCCCTTGACCGTATCACACCATCACACTCCCTTTTCTGCAACGATGGACACTAGGAAACGCGCACATATACATACATATGCCACCACAATCTCTGCAAAGAAAATTCTACTAGACAAAAATTACATTAAATTGACACACAACTGCACTACATCCTGTACAAGGTACTGTACCACGGCCTACCAACCCAGCTCTTGAGCTCTGCATTGTAGCTTGCTGGCATTAAACAGAAACCATCATCATGATCTACCTGCCTGACAATGCACTACTTGCCATTATGTGGGTTGCCATGCCAATGTTGCCATACATGGTAGATACCCAGCAGGCAGCACCACTACATGCCAAATAGTTGTCATGGGACAATAACTGATTTGACATTAGTAACGGCCGATACATTTTATCCGACTCTCGCAAGCTGAAACCAGAAGACAGGAACAAAACGTCATTCAACACCTAGATTAACACAAAGCTGTTCACCAGGTAAGCGAAATGTAAAGACCTCGACGCGTAACCCAATAGACAAGAAAAGAAAAAGAAGTTCAGCGCGTGTTGTATGATGGTCCTGGATGTGTCTCGTCTGTGAAAGTTGATGTACGTATAAGCATCGGCTTGAAAGAGCTGCAAAGACTTGAAAGTCGTAGGGTGTGTAACCCAGGGTATATATAGGCCAAAAAAAGAAAAGATTATATGCGTGTTGAAGTAAGGGTAAGGGAGGTCACATGCGGTGCGACGGGGGAGAGCGCGAGAAGTCGATATCAAATAGCATATAAAGGAAACCAGCCACTAACGGTCGGAACGAGACGCAGGAAAGAAAGCGCCATCGAACATTGAACATTGATGAGGTAAGGGGGGAGGAATAATGTAGAGTAGATTCAGACCATTGTCATGAAGGGGCGTCACGTCACATTGCATCATGATCATGTCCACGTCACATCACAGGGGCGGGGGCGATGGTAGGCAGGGGTGCTCATGCGCCATCAAGGGTTGCTGGTGTCGTCCGAATGTAACGGGCTCGGTTCGATCGGTGTTGGTGCGCGGGAGGGCAAGCGTGATGGCGTCCTGGAAGCATAGGGGGAGCCATAAGGTGCTTGATTGTACCGCGCGGTTTCCAGCATCTCCCCGAATCCATCCCCGTGCAATTGCGAATTAGGAGTCTTGTAACCGAGAGCGGAAGCAATGGCCAGTGAGGTTGAGGATTTTTTGCGCGAGAACTGGCCGAGGATGGGCTCGTCAGGGGCGATAGGACTTCCGGTAAAGGTGCCTTTCTCGGACGTCCGGGTGAGGGTGATGATGGGTTCCTTGTTTGCGGGCTGGTTGTACATCCATGTCGCGGTGAGGACGGTAGAGGCACCGACGACGAAGGAGAAGGTGATGTGGAAGTCGAAGAGGAAGACGGAGGCAAGGAAGGAGAGGACAATGGAGAGACTTGTGGCAAAGCCTTTTAGGATGTTATCAGAGTATTTGATAACGACCGCGGTGACGAGGCCGCCGAAGACCTGGATGGCAACGGTAGCCCAGGCCCAGGCACCAAAGTTACGAAAGAGGTCTAACAAGAAACCTTGAGAGTCTACAGGCTTCTCCGCGTAAATGATCGGCATGAGAGCGGGAATGAGGGAGAAAAGGGAGAGTTGAACGTTTCGTACCCAGAGGTCCGCGCGGGAGTTTTTCAAAACCATCTCGAAATACACTCCAGCTAGGCCCGAGGTGAAACATGCCGCGGTGACTGCTCCGAAACCCTTCATCGGATTCATGATGTGAACATGCTGATACTCTTGTGCACTGCCAACCGTCGTGGGTTTGGGACTCGTGTTCCCACCAGATGTCTGTATTTGGACAATCGCGACGCCGATAGCGAGGAAGAATAGCGAAAGCCACTTTGTGGGACTAAGTTTCTTGCGAAGAAGCGCGACGGAGAAGGCGGCAGTTGTCAAGATTTTCATTTGGTACGTCACCTGAAAAGTAGCCACTGGAAGATTGCTGATTGCGACGAACTGCAGCGAATTTTGCACAACATAGAGAATAGCAGGAATGGATAGTTTCCAGCAATCTCTGCTGAAAATCTCACCACACACGGTCAGGAAGGGACGTGTTCCCGGGTAAGGAAGAGAACAAAGTATGCCCCATAAGGACTTGCGATGCCAGGGTATCTCGACAATTTCCCGTGTTCTTGAAAGAGCGATGAGAAACGATATTGTGCCTTTTAGTATCTCATTGAGGAAGACGGCGGCAGCAGGCGAGTATGCCAGCGAAGGTGGGGTAGAGACACGTGAATAGTGCATCACGATAGAGAGCGCTGCATTTTGTACGGCCAAGGTCACCAGCCTATTGGAAATTCTAAGGATCTTTTAGGAAAAGAGGACGGAAGAACACGCACGACACATATTTGATTGGAATACCACATATTTTCGGCCCATCGGTTGAAGTCGGAGAGCTGACGGAGAGACCTTTGTCTGCCAATGGAAATGTTGCAGAGGGCAACAAAGGCGACAGTCGAGGCGAAGACTGATGGCTCGGCGGAATAGAAACACCCAGTGAGGACGAACGTACTATCGGGAGGGTCCGATAGTGCATGTCAGGGGACGGTGGGTTTGACACAGACACATTGGCGGCCGAGTGGCGTGGCATGGATCTGGGGTGTGCCATGGATAAGTGCTTTGAGCCTGGTCGATGTTCGATAATAAATATCTACGAAACGACAGCGCAGCGTGAGCCCAAGATGAAAAATTGTAGAGAGAGCAGGCATACCGGGCGTTATGTACAATAAGGGAAGGGGACCGGCAGATTGTGCGGCGGGAGCACGCTGTGGAGGGAGCGGGAGATGAAGGACGTAGGAGGCAGGACACTGATTCCGGCAACAGGCATGTCACAAAAATCTATTCAGCCGGAAAAGCGTTCAATTCATTCCCACGTGCATCTCATCAGAGCTTCGTTTATGAAACTTCCGTTCACTACTATATGGCAATGTACATAAACCCCTCCAAACCTCATTTCCCTGCTCACCACCCCACTCGGATTTACCACCTATCTACCCGACGTTGTGTAAGCGGCAGTCTGCAAAAGGCACATGAGTATAATAGACGATTTGCCCGGGTTGTGTGCTGCCTCAGCCTCGCCTTTATCTCTCCATGCGCACCCATCCGTCGCGTCTGAACCCACGCTGCTTTTATGACAAAACAGCAGGAGACGCGACGCCCTGGTAATTCCGGGGTTCTCGCCGACAGCGAAACGGGGTGCGTTCCTTTACCAGGATTTTCTTCATCGGCACACACAACCCTGCATACATAGAAGACCGAAACTCACAACTTAGTAATGCAGCCACCAAGTCGCATGTATATTGGAGGAAATCGAAGGGACTAGTACGAGGTGACAAACGGATAGGGAAAATGTGAGAAAGCTCCAGGTGATCTCGCGTCCTGGCCCCTCAACCAGAGGGAGGAGCAATCGGCATAGATTGTTTTTTAGAATCTCCTCCTGTTACAGAGCTGCTCTTCGACGCTTGTCTGGACCATCCATCCTTGTACACACGAATGTGCTGCCTGAAACGGCGGAGGACAGGATAGTAATTTGAACGTCGTGAGGTTTATTTCGAAAAAATATTGATGCGAGGAATTTTTAAACTCGGAACCCGGGACTCGCCGGTCGGAGATTGTAAATTTCTCGCCAACACAGCAGACTTTGGAAAATTCGCAAAGCACTGGCTGGGATGGCATCGCAGGCAGTGGCCGCAGCTTCTAAAAAAGTCGTTCCCCACCCACCACCGTTCGCAGAGCTCTTTCGGCGCTCCAAATTCGCTTCCTATGACCCCGCCATCCGACAGACCTACCAGGCACCTCCAGCCAACGCCCACCGCGGCGACTGGGGCGTGAAGCGACCAATATCCCTACGCAGGAAAAACGCGTTCATTTCGCTCACCTCTTTCGAACATCATGCTCATTTCACCGAATGGAACCATGCCGAGAACCAAGTTCGATTCATCCGCCGAATAGAGGAAATGGGAGGGAATGCAGTGATGGATCATGCGTCGGCGTGGAACACATCCTTGGGTTCAGCTAAGACCGCGCCACCATTTGATTCTGATTTCTGTCCAGGGGAGAAATGGGAACCGTCGCCGCGACCGCAGGTGCAACCCGAGACGGTGCGATTCGACGCGGTGCAGTCTGAGGGAGTGAAATCGGTGCAATCTGAGGCGGTGCAGTCCGAGGGTGTGCAATCTGAGGAAGTACAATCTGAGGCGGTGCAGTCCGAGGAGGTGCAACCTGGGGTCGAGGGGGCACAACCGAAGACGGTGAATCTCGATACTCTGGGGAAACGCGGTCCAGGTGCTTACGGTACGCAGAGGATGGAGCCGAAGACAGAGGAAGCCCCGCAGGAAGTTTTCGTCTCACGTAACATCCAGGCCATGTCGAAGCGCGAGTTCAAGCGCTATCTGCGTTCTTTGCGTGCACAGCGTCCAGAGTTCAAGAAATTCGTGGATGCGCATGAGCAAATCGAAGAGAAAAACCTCTATGCGCTCGCGAGTCATGCGAACAACCTTTGCTACCGCAATTTCCTCCAATCGCAGATGCAAAAGGAGTTCGCGGATTATGACGGCCAAAAGATGGAGCCACGACCGCACCCGAACGGCGCACTTTTATACACGAGTCCCACAGTATTGGAAAGCTCCCTCTGGACACAGAGCAAACCAGGCTTCTATCTCCACGACCTTTCAGATCCAATGGCCAATAGCACTCAGTTTGAGAGGCACATCGTCAGCTTTGGTGGGCTCACCGCTCGTGTTCTCAACGACGTTATCGTTGGCAAACAGATGCTTCTCGCCAAGAACTCCGATAAAGGTGTCGAGCAAGAGAATATCGAGGAGAGCGTCTTGCAGATGAAGTTGAATCCGTTGAAGCCGATAATGGTCTCTTCTCTTCCACGCACTGTTGGTAACAAGCCTCAGGGCCTCAAGGCCGTCAGAGTGCATCTTTCGCTCATCAAAGGGGACTCTGAGCAGATGGGTTGGAGCAATACGCATCCCCATGGTAGCCGAGAATACGTCGCGATGGACCAAAGTAATCAACCGCTGAATAACTACATCTCCACCCCGAAGCAAGAGCAAGGCGAATTCTTGGGCAAGAAAGATACAAAAGAATTGCTGTCAACGCTTCAAGCGATAATACCAAAGCGGCATGGCGATCACGACTTGTGATCATTAGTTAATATAGAATACATAATATAAACACTATTGAATGTTACACTCTCGAAATCTACCCTCACACGTAAGAGTATAGCTGTCTTCTTCCTGAAAATCAAGATTTATGCGGGAACAGTATTTTAATATGCAGGCCTAGACTCTGGAGTAACAAGTGCAAGCAGTGTTTTGGTCAAGTCTCCACCGTTTTCTGCTAGGACCTTCTCTGCCTGTGGTCGTGCAATCTCGAACTCATGGATCTAAATAAATAGAGTATATCAGCCAAAATGGATGGGATAGCCTTGAAGAGAGAGAAAACAAACGATCAAGTCCACATCATCGCGCTTGAGCGCAGCAATAGCTGGATCCTTCGTTGCTTTACTGGGCGTCTTGTCGAGAAAACCGCCGGCGCGAAAAGCTTCCTCCATTTTGCCTTTGGAATATGAAAAGCCGTCGGCGAACTATAGCAGTAAAGTATTGATGTAAGGTCAGATATTTACTTCAGACAGATCAACAACGTGCATTCATGATGACTTCAGGCTCCGGTCGCCCATTGCTTCGGGACATGGTGGTGAGGATGGTCGGAGTATAACACGTGATGGACGTGAGGTAATTTGAGAGCAGCTTGACCATCATCCAACGCTTCCGTCAACATAAATAACCCAACCATCAAGAAGCACCAAGTATGTTGTCTTGGGTCATTGCTGGATATATCACCTGTCTACCTGGACTGACAGATATATACTAAAATTGATCGTATGGCCTGCACATCGGTGCCGTGCCCCAAGCCTGACTTTAAAATGTAATCTACTTTGTTGGATATTCCGGCAGCACCTCATCTATGGACCCCTTTGCGAAAGTACGCAACTGCGCCTTTAGTCGCTCAAATTCCACCCTCATTGCCTGGTCGATGTGTCCCGAGCCGCTAGGGACAATCTCTGACACAGCAAAATCCATCTTCAGGCCATGCAATCTATTCCTGGCTATGTCCTGGCGATGCCTTTCAGTCATGTCTGAACCGGCGGTTGCGCAAGCTACAGAAGATTGATTATCTTGACTCGGGCTCAGGCACTGTCGACACTTCTCGTTCGTTTTCAGATGGGGATAAAAAGTGGCAGCGCCTCCCGACTTCTCGTCGCGATATCTGACTGAATATGGGAGATGGTGTCAAATCCAGTTGTTGGTGTAAACTTTGGTGCCGTTGATGCAAGTTCCCGCCTTCTACGGCAGCGCAGTAAGAAAAGAATGATAACGACAATCAGCCAACACCAACAATTGGTCCAATGGAGGATGTCGAAACCGTGTTCTTAATCTTGAAGTCACCGCTATTGTTAGGGACGGCAGTTGTACCATCATTGGAAGACAAGGAGAAAGCTGCAGGGAACTTTCCCAATGTCCTTAACATACTACTTCTGTTGTTAATGCTGGGTAATAGACTCTATGAAGAACAGGAGATCGTACCTGAAGATGGGTGCGTTGTAAATGTCGCGACGACCGACAACGGTGGTTTGAAGGAAGTTTGAAGTGTAACCATGTGTACCTGTCGTCGAGCTTGATCGCGCTATCCCATCATCAAATCTACGACCAAGGGAGGATGTCACATGTGTAAACGCATAATCAGAATATATGAAAGGTAGTCATTGGCGGATATAAAGAGGGTATGATTGATGTTGGCCAAATCTGTCTTGTGATACACAAAAGTCTGGTACTGGCAATCTGGACTTGTGGTGGTTGCGTGTTGATACTGTTCGGCCGGCTGGTCGTCTAGGGTAAAGGCGCAGAAAGTTTCGGTCGAAACATCCAGAACGTTCCAGGATGGAGAATGGTAGCGCCCTTTGATTGCAACATGAGCCCCATATTGAATATTCTTTTCATACATCATACTGTGTCTGTTGTTTATTAGGTCCATCGGGTCAAATGGAGCATGCAATCTACATCCTTGAATACCTTGGCAGCTCATCCATGAACCCGGATGTCAAAGTATCAGCCAACTGCGCTTGTAATCGCTCAATTTCTGCTCTCATTTCCTGATACATGTGACCTGACCCATTGAGGAAGTCCTCTGACACAGCAAAGCCCGCCTCAATACCGCTTGATTTCTCCCTGACCATGTGCTGAAAGGGGATCCCTGTCACGTCTGAATTGGCAGCTGTTGAGGCCACAAAAGATCGATTATTCTCCGGCGATGGCACTGAGATCACTTCTCGACGTTTCCTGATGGGCGTAAAAAGTTGTGTCGCCACCCGGCTTCTTCTGGTATCGGTATCAGCAGAGGAGAGATATGTAAATGGTGTACAATCCGGTTGTTGTGGTGGCCGCCTAAGCTTGTGTGCTGTGGCTGAAGGTTTTCGCCTTCTACCGCAGCGTAGCAGAAAGACAATGATGAAAATAACCAGCGCGAAACCACCGACTACACCTCCAACAATTGCTCCAATAGAGGCTTTCGAAAGCGAATCCTCATTATCTGCGCCACCACTATTGTTAGGTGGGGCAATTGCACCATCATTGGAAGACAAGGAGGAAGCTGCAGACGGTAGAGAAGTCGTTTCAACTGTTACCAATGTCCTTGATGTCTCGCCTATGGTGCTCATACTGGGAGATAGACTTGACGGAAAAGAGAAGATAGTCTCTGAAGATGAGGGACTTGAGAACTTGGATGAATCGAAGGTGGTCACAGTATTGGTTGTCGTCACCACCTGATCAGGCGTGGTAGCGGTAGTTGTGAGAAACGTGAAAATCCCACCATGTGTACTTGTCAATGAGCTTGGTGGCGCGGTTGTATCTATCCCATCATCAAATCTACACACAGTGAGATCTGTGGTATGGACTTTATGGGAAAATGACATACGTGTAGATTGCATAATCAAAATTTATGAATGACATGTTGGGGTAGTCATTTGCGGATATCAAGAGGATATGATTGACGTTGGCTAAGTCCGCCTTATGATACACAAGAGCCTGGTATTGGTAATCTGGACTTTTGGTTGGTGCGTGATGATATTGTTCGGCGGGCTCGTCATCTAGGATGAAGGCACAGAAAGTTTCAGTCCAAGCAATCGGAACGTTGTTCGCCAGAGTGAAGAACACGTAGATGGCCGTGCCTATTGAGCACTTAAGAATCATATCTATTCTGATCGGCGACTACTTTTACCTGCGAAGTTCAAAGTTACTGTCCGTGGACCTTGGTTCACGAGATAGGTTGCTGCGTGAAAGGTTTGTTCGAAGGCAAGCGCAGCAGAAGGCTGGACAAAACAGTGGGTAGGTGGGCAAGACGCGTCGTCCCAAAGGTCGGCCGGTGTATAGATAGGCATAGTACCAGTTATAGGGTCACCATGTGTATCGTCGATCGTCCGATTAGACGGTAATGCAGTCACCCAAGCGCATCGTAAAGATAGAGAGAATCGCAAAAGAAGTCGTAGAATCATTGAGGGCCAAGTTGGCGAAGACATAAACCAAGGCTAGAGTTCCGATTTTATAAATCATATCAAAGGGGACTATTTCTCACCAGATACCGCTCCCAAGCACAGACAAAAGTGACAGATTCTGATCCTTGATGTTGGAAATGGAGAAAAAATCATGATCGAGGCGTAAGCCTGAAGAATTGAATTTTGTGAAGTTCATCTTCGTTTAAGTTTCAATTCCCGACGATAATAGACGGTAAAACAACCAGAGGTCAGAGACGGTCCTCGTATAATGTATGTCTCGAGGGACGCAATTCAGCTTTAGTGAATATCCGGACAGGATAACATCTCCATATACTCAAGGTTACCATCAAGATGTGAATTTTCTGGTGATTATGGCGGGGTAAGTGATCGGGCTGCAATTCCGTGATTGATAGATTCTTGCTTCCCTACCGGCTGGTATAAATTCAGATCATGCAATCCAGGCGTGAGATACATACGTTCACAATGGAGACCTATAGATATATTATGTTACCAAGTGCGCTGTGTTCAAAAGGAAGCTGTAATCGATATTTATACAACGAAATCAATCTTCGCGTCGCAAGACCGAGATACACTGGCAGTTGTATGAGAAAGTTCGCCTTCGCAGTCAAATGGAGAGAAATAAAAAGGAAAGACTTGCGTGGATCTCAATCTCGTCCACCAGGCACAACAACCGAATAGCTTGGAGGTCGATCGTCGGTGACACCATGCGCCCAGTCAGAGTGAAGTTGCGCCTGGAGATACTCTATCTGCGCTCTCATTGCATTCAATTGTTGTTGGACGTGGGCCATATAGAATCTCTCCCTGCGCGAACGACGGAATGAAAATGATGAAAGTGATGTACGACTCGGAATGTCCTCCTTTGAGCCTACTCCAGCAAGTGCCTGCATTTCACGTCTTAGTCCCCTTATTTGCTCCTCAATATCAGCCTGCCTCGTGCTCGGAATAGATGTTGATCCAGTCTCATCGTTAAAAATAGTGTTGTCGTCATAAGCGGGTGGCAAGGTCGGTGGTCTGGGATTTGACACTGCAGTCATAAACGTGTGTCGATCTCTAAACGTGCCTTGAGTCGATGTCGGTGGTGTGAATATTGTATTGGTGTATTCTGCATCTACGTTTTGGCTGGCGGATAATGAAAGTTGCCTGCGCCTTTGCCGAAGGATCCATAGAAAGATAAGGAGAATGATGCCAAGTATCACGATGCCACCGACAACGCCTCCGACGACAACTCCGATTGGCGTAGAATGTGAAGTTCCAGGTGATGTAGGTATCGTTGTTGGGGTTTCTTGCTGAGTTACGGAACTAGACGCTGGAGCTGTGGGAACCGTATCGTCAAACCTGAATCAGCCCAAGTCACTTAGACTTTATCAGGATGTCAGGAGATGTACGAACGTATATTCCGCGTAGTCAAAACTGGTAAACAAATGCCGGTTGACTCCAGAGGTTAATATTTTTAGTTCATGATTTATGTTGGTGAGGTTGGTTCTGTTGAACGCGAGAGCATTGAAATCAAAATTTGGGCTTGAGGTCGGTATATGGTGGAATGTTGAAACGTTCTTGCCATCAAGCAAGAAATCGCAGAGTGTCTCGGTGGTGACTCCGTCATTGACAGAATTAGCAAGTATGAAGTATACGTAGACTGCAGTGCCTGGAATCACAGTAAATCTAACCAGCATCGTTCAAGATGAAGTTAACATACCTTGAAATGAGAATTGTATAGACATTGAAGGCATCTTCTCTTCCATGTATGTGAAGGCTGAGTACGTCTGCATAAACGCCTTTTCCGTCGGTGGCTTTATGGAACATCCACTGCATTCTGGGCCTTGCCACGGGTTGGGGACATATATAGGTTTTACACCGGTAACCAAATCCCCAAAAGTATCGTCGATGGTTCGATTCGTCGCAATAGCACGGATTAAAGGCAAGAAAAGAAGTAGAGCCAGATGTTTTCTCAAGTACATTTTGCAAAAAGTGAGCGCTGGAACTCCGTAACAGTGCTGAGGCAAGCATCAGTACTACATGAGGATATCAGGCTGTCATTCTCCATGTCCATAACAGATGATCACCCAAATCATTCCAATCCACTAACGCGCCTTGACAGCAACGATTGATATTGATGTACCCAACGAGACCAACATTTCAATGATTCCAAATCTGTCACAAAGGGCGACCTATTGAAGGGCGCTATTCCTCGAAAACAGATGAGAGATCAATGTATGCTGCATACGAGGGAGCAGAGGCTGTTTTGCACCATTAGGTTTTCACTTCAAGAATCAATCCACATAGAAACCGGATCGAGTCGAAGGGACTACAAGTTAGGTTGTTCATCCACGTGGTCGTCCGCGCGAGAAAGAGAGATATTCGGTCGGCGTCTGCCGTACTTCTACGTCCTTGAGTTTGCACCCCCAACTATGTCCTGGAAGGTGGTTGTGTATACGACAAAAAGTGGGAATCAAATCGACTCGTTAATATGATAGCTGACAAGACAAGTTATTGGGCGAGTCGCATGACTCGGAATGGGCTAAGTCATTCAAACAAAGATTGGATCTCAACACTCAGGTTGATGATAATTGGTCGCGATACAAAATTAATTATAGCTTCATTACAGATTTCCATACTGAAAGGCCGAGGTATGAAATCAAGGTGTGAGGATCGCGGAGTATGTGGTATTTAATGTACAGTGAGTCTTTGAGATGATTCCATACTCATGACAAGGATTTCCACTCTGAGTTGCATCTCCGCATTTAGAGATATTGATCTCTCAGGTTCTTCTCCTATCCTGTCTTGTGTAAGTCAAGAATATGAGCCGCAGGGTCGATACTATTGAAAGTGAGCTGGAGGTTCGTTGACCTACAAGGCTGCTACCGATGGCAATTCGTCCAGAATTTCAAATGATCATGCGCTGAGCCCACAATAGAACACACATAGGTATCACTATCGCCGCAACCGTTGAAGCCTAAGATAAATCCTGGTTTGTGGCCAACATGCATACTTTTCAGTATGGACTGCATTTCCTACTATGTTTGCGAAGATGGATAGACATCGTTGTCTGCCAGAATTTCATCCAGAGTCTCGTTCGAAGATGATTACACGCGAGATTTACCGGAGTTTCTCTGAGCTGTTCACATCTCCTGTAGCAAAATGTGTCGGGGCTGTAAACGGATCGTCGGAATTCAGGCCTACTGGGGGTAGAAAAAACAGGCCGACGAGGACAGGATGCATTATCCCCGAGTTTCAACAAGCAAGTCAAGCGACTTCGTCCCACTGGTAGATATCAGATCGATGGTAGGATTCAAGACATTAGTATCCGTCGGAAACCCCATTGGAACAGAAGGCCATAAATAAACGGCATTGATATACAACAGATATCCGCCATGAGTTTACTTTATTTTCTTGATCATTTAGGTATCCGTTGTGAAGAATTTAGAGGAGGGGCGCGAAAAGTTTCTGCAGGTTTCTGCGTTGGACATCATTGAAGAGATTTAAAGCCGAGAAGAAAATAGATCTGCCGTTTGGGACCAGTTGAGAGACTGTACGTCGTACATGCGCCGTAGCATGGTGGTTAACCGTAGCAAATAGTGTACAGCTGCTTGCAGACGCGTGTCAAACGCTTTGTTTGTTGTTATCTACGCGTTTACGGTTTGGATTCCAATTTGGACCATGCTCGCAGTCTGTACCACTGAGACGCTCAGCCTTCTTGACGCCGCCGCACTCAAACAAGCCCCTTCCTCTGTCGTACCATGCCTTCCACTTACCCATACAACAAGCTCGAGTGCTTGGTCCATCGATAACACTGTCCTCTACCTCGCATCAGCCCAAATTCTCCACAGATATGACCCTACATCTCACATGGTCAAAGACATATACAGCTCAACACGCGAAGAGCCTATTTCACACATTGCCTGTAAAGACAAAACGACCCTAGTACTCGGTGTGGGAGACAAGGCCCAACTGTTGGAGTGTGGTTCATGCGTAAAAGTCACCCAAACAATTCATACCCACAAGTCCCGAATAACCTCACTATCTTTGTCCAAAGATGATACCCTTCTTGCAACCACGACGATGAATGCAGTACACGTTCATAATCTAACCCTTGGATCCCATGTAGTTCTGAGAGGTCTTCCTTCAGGCAGCCAAAACATCACCACCTCGGTCTTCCATCCACATCTGCGGACGCGGTTGCTTGTGGCAATGACTAAACAGATCCTGGTTTATGACACAATGCGACCATCGGCTCCATTGAAGACAATAACTCTCAATGAGGCCTCGGGTGATATTGTAACAGTCGCATGCAGTCCGTTTAGCAAGACCTTGGTTGCTGTAGCGACATCGAGCGGTTACGTTGGGCTTATTGATCTGGAGAAAGAGAAGGGGTGAGTCTTGTCACTCAACCTATATTTGAGTACTGATCAAAACTTAGCCTGTTCCGGACGATGAATGTCAAGGTTCCTCTGACAACGCTCGGTTTTTCTGCCGAGGGTGCAGCATTATATCTAGGGACGGAACATGGACAGCTTCTCATAATGGACCTTCGAGCTTTGGAGAAGGCTCCGAGAGCGATCACAGTCAGCGAAGGCGATTGTCGAATTGAGACTATGTGCGTCCAGGTATGTGTATTCTAAAATAGCCCGAAAAGATGCTGAGAACGTCTTAACTCCTAGAAAAAAATCAAGATTGGCGAAGTCAGTGCAAAGACTCAGGCAACGACTACTGTGTCCGATAAAGCAGCCTCATCCGAAACCAATCCGCGCAAAGCATCTAAACGAATAGAAGCATCAAGACCTACCGCTAAAGTGACATCCTCTCCTGCGCACACACGCGTAACTCGCATTAGTTCCACTACATCGCCTGCGCGCCGTAACCCTTCGACATCCAAAGAATCTGCGGTCTCTGCAAAGATCGCTCCAAAGAAAAAGGTTTTCTCCCCAATACGAGATCCCCTTGGAAACAGTGCTGGGGACATATCCAGTCTGTCTATTGTTCATTTTATATGTTAAATTATTTAACGTATCACAGTCCAACCGGAGACTCTTCGAGGGGCTAGCACAAAATCGACCCCGGCGAAAACAGTCAAGAGGCCTTCTACTACTATTTCACCGACCTCAGCTTCGTCAGGAATGTCCATTTCGTCAGCAAGGTTATCGCAAACGACTATTCGAGAATCGACGTCACACGAAGATCAAACTCGACGTTCCAGGACCGTCCCTGCCGCCACTCGAACGAAGAAAACATCTTCAACGAACCTGAAACCCTCAACAGAACTCATCGCACGCCTCGCCGCTCCGATATCCTCGCCTTCGGGTGGCGGTTCTTCGGTTTCTCGAATACGCTCGACATCAACATCTACTTTGGCAACCTCAGCATCTGGTAGGTCAACCCGCCCAACTCCATCAGTTTCTCGACCCAGTCCTCAGCTCGGACGTGTATCTCCGCCTAACGTCCACCTTCCTGCCAGCCTCACGCCATCTCCAGACCTCCCGGAAATTAATCGTGACCCTATAACGCCTATACCCATCGCGAAAGCGTCCTCGTCGCGTGTAAACCTCGGAGCCCTTGGAACGGATTCGCCTGAAGTATACAAACGGACTCATGTAGGAAAGGGCGTCAAAAAACCGCAAGCGGATAAAGGGAAGGGTAAGACGGTTGGGTTCAAGGGTGACACTGATGATGAGGGAGATGATGATCAAGGACAACCGGAGCGGAGTTTGTCGATGCAAGTTTCGCCTAGACGTCCGTCGACCTCATGGCAGTCCCCAGCTTACCTATCACCGGCGAACGTCGGTGGTAATGGGAGTTCAGCCCATGATCTCTTGCGGACGATTGTACAGGATGTTATGTATGATTATCAGCGAGAGACGCGTGCCCAGATGACGGGGCTGCATCTGGATTTGGTGCGTGTGGGTCGTGGGTGGAAGAGAGAGTTGAGGGAGCTGATGCAAGAATATACTGATGGGATGAATGAGCTCAGGGAGGAGAATCGGAGATTGCGAGAAGAGAACGACAGGTTGAGAAGAGGGTATTAGCGATGTGCTGTATGATTTTGATATTATCATTGATACAATACTTATGCCTGGATTCGTACTAGGCCTTCGTTTAGGAGTTCACCTCCAAATGCGAAAGTTGCTTTACATAACTGAGGGTCTTGAAGGGTCTTGCATGAATTAACAGTCTTAATCAAGACCACTTTTGCTCTGTGCGTCTTAACATGATTTGGTCGTGTCCAACTCCAGTTTTCCCTTACCCTAGTCCAAAGTTCTGTCCTCTTGAGCACCAACTGCACCTGTGAAGGTCCTCTCCATCTCCGCCGGGGATGAAGCAACTTGCTTCATACTATGCGCTTCTGATTACTTCTGATTATAGACGTCTGGTCATTTTGAGGGTCTACCCCCAATGATCTTCACGCCATGTAAACTTTGATGTTAGGAACGCTTCTAACATGGTCGATTTACTTGGTCTTTACATTATATAGACTGACCTGTAAATCACCTGGATGCCTCCGCACTGCGGGTTTACTCCAAGGCTTGTTTTGATATAGATCATGCGCTATCTAATCACCCTAGGCCTTATGGATCTCCTGCTTGGGTTGCATGTCTCCGGAATGCCGTCTAGCTTTGAGAAGGAAAGCTCGGTCATCCGTTGTGCCGGCAGGGGTAGTTTCTGTGGCTCTGCAGCTGGGGGCGTTTATTGCTGTCCAGAGTTGATATGCACTACTAACAACGTAAGTTAACTGATCATGAGCCCCATATCCAAAAGATTTGCATTTGTGACCATTTTCGCAGGTATGTCGTGGGTGTGGTGGAGTTGGCAGCTTCTGTGGCTCTGCTGCGAGTGGTGCATTCTGCTGCCCTGGCTTAACATGCACTTTTAACAATGTATGTAGCCGTGCTGGGCTCTACTACGTTGAAAAACTCATACTATGACATTTATAGGTATGCCGTTAGCGCACATAATCGAGGCATCGGTAAAATATTCAAGTTTGTACCTCTGGTTTTTGGTCTTGTATATTCCAAGTCTCCATTCAGAAACAAATTTTGTACTTATTCACAGATATACATTGTTAGAATTTCTCTCAGTAAGCGTCTCCAAACCTACTTATCCCGCTTGATCTCCTCCCATAATTGATTGCAAAGTAAGAGTCCCGATTGTACACTAGTCCTGAATTCTTTGTATTTAACAGGATCAATTGCCATTGTTAGCGCTTTTGATCATGTCGGCGGCCTTGACATTAACACCAGTAAGCACTCAATTTCAAAAAGTAATATACCAGACAGCCTGGACTTGGATACCTTTTCAGCAATACCATATACCGTTGAACTCGGATGTGCGCTGATTTGGATAGGGAGGATAGAGGAGTCTACATATCAATGCGATCCTTCAACAGCTTGATATTCAGCCAATCATGAGCAAACGCACCGACAACCCTAACATTTGCGGTACCATACACAATGAGATCTGGTCCAACGGCACCCCCGTCTTCACGTGGAAGCATAGACACAGAACCTATCGGATGAATTGTAGGCTGATACGCGCTAATGACAAACGCTTGTATTTCGGCATCCGTCGCATTGGCTGGAAGCACAGGGGAGTCAAAGGATACCTCTTCTGCAACAACCTCCTTCAGAGGGCTGGTATTGAAAGTGTTTCGTACGAGTCTCGTAGAGTTTCCTGCCAAAAGAAGATCGAATGGCGTATCAACATAATATCGAGGATCCACTTTGGATGCAGGTCTCAGATGATGTGGCGGTATAAGGGGAAAATCTACCTTCCGGATGTACACTTGGATTGTCTGTTTTTATGTGGACGGTTCCTCTCCTGATACACTTGAGTGATTAAAAGTTGCAAGACAGAGAAGAATCAGCTACCATTGAGGTAGTAAATTCCAATATTGCGCAAACAAAGTTGGTCCAAGGCCACTTGAAGGCTGTGCAACCTCAGCAGACAGCTCGACGACCGGGGCTACATCCAAGTCTATATTAACAATCAAAAAGTTACACGATCTCTTAACCAACCTTTGAAGTTGAAGATTGATTTTGCCTGAATTTCCAATATCTTCACAAGGCCAGTCTCGCTGGTGAAAGCACCGGACGATACAATATCCTTTGCTCGTTGATTAACAGATTTTGAGAGATCCGATCCTGCAAGACGGGCAGCATCGACGCCAAGGACCTGTTCAACATCCAATAGCGCGATTGTCATGGAGATCGGAGCGTTGATAGCAGTGAATTCTTCGGTCGGCGTACCAGGTGACACTAGAAATTCATTCGTGCTCAGGGCTTGGTCTTGCAGGTTAGTACCAACAGCAGGTAGGTCCACCTGACAAATTTTAGCACAACAGGTCATACCATGAATTGCACGGAAGTGCCTTGACTGTCACTCCTGCAGCCTCGAGAATGCTTATGACTGTGAACACTGATGGAGTGGAGGCAAAAACAAGCATGCTTACCTTGGGTCCCCAATTCCACTCAATTCAAGAAAACGTGGACTCTGTGATGTACTTAGCACAGGTAAGGCAAAGATTTGACAGTAGCTGACCCCTATGGCTCCCGATGCAACTATGACCTCCCGCTTTAGCGCAACTTGGAATTGGGAAGCAGGAATATCATCTGCTGCAGGCGTAGGGATGAAATTTACCCCCGAAGCCTGTGATAAATTGCCAGACTGCTGGGCCCAAACAATACTGGTTGCTTGATGACCCGTCAATATGATGAGGTTTTCTTTCTCTCCAAGGGAAGGATAGATGTAAGCGTTTGCACTACTGCTCCTCACATTTCCTTCGGGAGTCACTTCACTTTGGTTTCCAGGCTTGATAGAGTACTGGAACCTCGCTACGCCATTGGGAATACCAGATGCTATGTCATCATTTTCAGTTAAATGAGGGATAGCGGCTTGAAAGGCTAATTCTATCTTTTGTCCTACCACTGTAGCCTCGTATGGCTGAGGGAACCCTGTATTCACTGAGCCATTGAAGCCGTGTACTTTGGGATCTGCTGTTGCCCCCAGCAAGACTTGCTGAGAGTTTGGCAAGTGAAAGTTCTCAGCCTTATTCATGAATCTTGCAAGAAAGAAAATCAGTATCTCACGATATACTTCAAGATTGTGTACTTACTGGAGCAAATTTTCAAAGTTCCAACCGGGGTTACCAAGTTCTTCAATGCTATTGTATTGGTCAATGGTGCCGCGCGTCCAACACAGTCCGTTGATGGAAGAACTACCGCCTAAGACCTTTCCTCTGAGCTGGAATTCAGTGATACTGGTGGCACATCTGCATGGTCACGAACTGGGTCAAATTGAGAACATTTCCGCCGACAGCTTGAGCGGTCGTCTTGTATTGCCAGTCGAAAAGAAACATGGCAGGAATTGATAGACCGGGGTCATTTATGACACTATTGTTTTGAGCATCAGGTCCTGCTTCGATCACGAGAATCGTTGTCGACGAGTCCTCGGCAAGGCGGCTTGCAACAGTTAAACCTGGTTAAGAAATCAATCTTCTTTGCAGAAATAAATAATTCGATGGAGCATAGTGCCAGAACATACCTGCGGTCCCTCCCCCTACAACAATATATGTGAAAGTCTTATCAATGACATCAGTAGGATCACTGGTGATGTGTATTCCATTGACGAATAAGCACGAAAAAGTGATTATTTCAAGTGCACTAAGGAGACTGCGAAACATCGCGGACGGTCAGTATTGGGGGACCCTGGGCCTTCGATAATGTGAAAGCAGGTGGAATCCCAGGCCTTTAAGTCCAGTCGGACTATTTTCGGCTTTTATCATCAAGTCGTACACGATAGACACATAAATGATGTAGTTTATGAGGCGAGTCGCACGGAAGTGCTTATTGCAGACTTCTACAACTGGCCGTGAGCCTGTGTCAAAGGAGACGTTGACAGAAAAGAACATACGTAACTATCATGGCACGAAGTCACCCCACGAACATGGGATTTTTGCTAAGCCGGTTAAAAGTAAATCCTGCTACAGGTCGTATCTCACGTCGAAAGCTGTCGAAAGATCTAGACATGATTCATAGGAAGCGCAGGTGAGGAATCAGGATCACCTAAGGCAACATGAGTCAAATAGTATGTGTGGAGCGTTGGAATGGCCACTGATGGATCGGCAAGGATATAGCTGGCATGTGGCGGAGTCTCTCGTGTTGGCATCGTCTGCACTGTAAGAACGAGATAATGAACCTAAAAACAACGATTTGAATACATTGTCAAAATACAACGACCGATGGACTCGTGTCAAAATTCGAGACCCGCACGATTGACTCGGACATCACTATTAATGCGAATTAGGCAGATCTTATCTTATCAATGGGATTATCTGACCAGATAAGATTTAGCCTTATCACTTTAGTTGCGTCGGGCTTGGTCACACTCGCGCGCACTTTTAGTAGGTGAAATAGTAACTATTATTATTTTTAAAATATAAGTTCTTGCTCACTCAAATTGAGAGTCAATGAACCCAATTTTAATTCAAATAAATAATACTAAGTATCCCCAATGAAATCCTCCTGAAGTCAAACACTGCTCCTAAGCCTAAAGGTCCAGTCGCTGGGGATCTCATGCCGTGGCAAGCTGATTGCTTGCCTGACTCGCCCCAAATATCCCTCCTTTTATAGCTCTCAACAGCATGCACAGACCAACCGTGTTCCGCATGATTTGGCCACTTGTTGTGCATACCTGGGGTGCCGATGCTGCCTTGGTGCTGTCCAGACCCTCCTGGAGGAATGGTTTAGCCTTTGTCCAGCTCTAACCATTCCTCTGGCCTTGTCCTGGCTACCCAATCCTTCCCTTCATCCTTCATCCGTCCTTCTCTGTCGGTTTATGTATGTGGTATTGAGGCAGATGGGTCGTGGCTGAGCGCCGGTGGTAATGGTAGTGGTATATATGACAACAGAAGTGCTTTGGCCGTGATTGATGTCCCGGATTAATGATCCGTGATAGTGGCCATCACTGAGCATAGCCACCTGTCTGGCCAACCCCAAGATTGTGATGCAATCTCTGAGATTTGATATCATCATGGATCACTAATCCATGATGGTGGCAGTCACTGAGCACAGCCACCTGTCAGGAAGATGTCAAGATCATGATGGGATGATGGATCATTGATCTCATCACCGTTCATTGGTTCTTTTCATGCTGGTACATCCCATCTACTGTTTTCAACATGTCTTTTGGAGCTTACCGTTTTCAGCTCTTTTGTTTTATTGTTCTTATTTTTGGACAATTTCATATCACTGTCAGGTTCCGCTGACCACAGGGGCTCAGTCTACTGGGTGAACCACCTTACGGTTAAACACCGTGTACACAAACACAAAGCACCGGGAGGAGCGTGAGGCATAGGAGACCGAGGTGGGGCGGGGGGTGGTGTGTGGAGGAGTGCCGGTAGCGCTGGTGGGTGAGACGAGTGCCAGGGAGGGTGAAGGACGAGTGCTGGGGGTTGGTGCGAGTCCCGGGGGTGCAAGAGAATGAGATGAGCGAGCGCCGGTGAGCGAGCAAGTCCCGGGGATCAAGAGATAGTCAGATGCGGGGACTTAGCGAGTCCCGGGGGTGGAAACAAAACCGGGGAAGTTGGATGACCAAAAAGGGGAAGGAGTCGAGATAAGATAACGGAAGATGGAAACGATTAAGTCAAGAGAAGAGCCGGGAACGGGGAGTCAAGAGAACTTAGAGTAGAGAAGAGAGAAGAGAACAACGAGAATAGATTAGAAGTACAAGACAAGTGGAGACGAGGCAGATAGTCGAAACGAGACGAGTACGATGAGAAAAAGAAGCAAGTAAGAGTATCGAGACCGGGACACGTGAGAGACAAAACAGAGACAAAAACACAACAGACAAGACGGAGTTACGGTAATATCAAGACTAGAGTACCTACTTACTACTCTGCG